>JAWZYU010000020.1:58614883-58669043 GCA_038380435.1 Ryuthela nishihirai
GTTAGAGGGAATCTCGATTAGCTGTCTGATCCTTGTTAGAGGGAATCTCGATTAGCTGTCTGATCCTTGTTAGAGGGAATCTCGATTAGCTGTCTGATCCTTGTTAGAGGGAATCTCGATTAGCTGTCTGATCCTTGTTAGAGGGAATCTCGATTAGCTGTCTGATCCTTGTTAGAGGGAATCTCGATTAGCTGTCTGATCCTTGTTAGAGGGAATCTCGATTAGCTGTCTGATCCTTGTTAGAGGGAATCTCGATTAGCTGTCTGATCCTTGTTAGAGGGAATCTCGATTAGCTGTCTGATCCTTGTTAGAGGGAATCTCGATTAGCTGTCTGATCCTTGTTAGAGGGAATCTCGATTAGCTGTCTGATCCTTGTTAGAGGGAATCTCGATTAGCTGTCTGATCCTTGTTAGAGGGAATCTCGATTAGCTGTCTGATCCTTGTTAGAGGGAATCTCGATTAGCTGTCTGATCCTTGTTAGAGGGAATCTCGATTAGCTGTCTGATCCTTGTTAGAGGGAATCTCGATTAGCTGTCTGATCCTTGTTAGAGGGAATCTCGATTAGCTGTCTGATCCTTGTTAGAGGGAATCTCGATTAGCTGTCTGATCCTTGTTAGAGGGAATCTCGATTAGCTGTCTGATCCTTGTTAGAGGGAATCTCGATTAGCTGTCTGATCCTTGTTAGAGGGAATCTCGATTAGCTGTCTGATCCTTGTTAGAGGGAATCTCGATTAGCTGTCTGATCCTTGTTAGAGGGAATCTCGATTAGCTGTCTGATCCTTGTTAGAGGGAATCTCGATTAGCTGTCTGATCCTTGTTAGAGGGAATCTCGATTAGCTGTCTGATCCTTGTTAGAGGGAATCTCGATTAGCTGTCTGATCCTTGTTAGAGGGAATCTCGATTAGCTGTCTGATCCTTGTTAGAGGGAATCTCGATTAGCTGTCTGATCCTTGTTAGAGGGAATCTCGATTAGCTGTCTGATCCTTGTTAGAGGGAATCTCGATTAGCTGTCTGATCCTTGTTAGAGGGAATCTCGATTAGCTGTCTGATCCTTGTTAGAGGGAATCTCGATTAGCTGTCTGATCCTTGTTAGAGGGAATCTCGATTAGCTGTCTGATCCTTGTTAGAGGGAATCTCGATTAGCTGTCTGATCCTTGTTAGAGGGAATCTCGATTAGCTGTCTGATCCTTGTTAGAGGGAATCTCGATTAGCTGTCTGATCCTTGTTAGAGGGAATCTCGATTAGCTGTCTGATCCTTGTTAGAGGGAATCTCGATTAGCTGTCTGATCCTTGTTAGAGGGAATCTCGATTAGCTGTCTGATCCTTGTTAGAGGGAATCTCGATTAGCTGTCTGGTCCTTGTTAGAGGGAATCTCGATTAGCTGTCTGATCCTTGTTAGAGGGAATCTCGATTAGCTGTCTGATCCTTGTTAGAGGGAATCTCGATTAGCTGTCTGATCCTTGTTAGAGGGAATCTCGATTAGCTGTCTGATCCTTGTTAGAGGGAATCTCGATTAGCTGTCTGGTCCTTGTTAGAGGGAATCTCGATTAGCTGTCTGATCCTTGTTAGAGGGAATCTCGATTAGCTGTCTGATCCTTGTTAGAGGGAATCTCGATTAGCTGTCTGATCCTTGTTAGAGGGAATCTCGATTAGCTGTCTGATCCTTGTTAGAGGGAATCTCGATTAGCTGTCTGATCCTTGTTAGAGGGAATCTCGATTAGCTGTCTGATCCTTGTTAGAGGGAATCTCGATTAGCTGTCTGATCCTTGTTAGAGGGAATCTCGATTAGCTGTCTGATCCTTGTTAGAGGGAATCTCGATTAGCTGTCTGATCCTTGTTAGAGGGAATCTCGATTAGCTGTCTGATCCTTGTTAGAGGGAATCTCGATTAGCTGTCTGATCCTTGTTAGAGGGAATCTCGATTAGCTGTCTGATCCTTGTTAGAGGGAATCTCGATTAGCTGTCTGATCCTTGTTAGAGGGAATCTCGATTAGCTGTCTGATCCTTGTTAGAGGGAATCTCGATTAGCTGTCTGATCCTTGTTAGAGGGAATCTCGATTAGCTGTCTGGTCCTTGTTAGAGGGAATCTCGATTAGCTGTCTGATCCTTGTTAGAGGGAATCTCGATTAGCTGTCTGGTCCTTGTTAGAGGGAATCTCGATTAGCTGTCTGATCCTTGTTAGAGGGAATCTCGATTAGCTGTCTGATCCTTGTTAGAGGGAATCTCGATTAGCTGTCTGATCCTTGTTAGAGGGAATCTCGATTAGCTGTCTGATCCTTGTTAGAGGGAATCTCGATTAGCTGTCTGATCCTTGTTAGAGGGAATCTCGATTAGCTGTCTGATCCTTGTTAGAGGGAATCTCGATTAGCTGTCTGATCCTTGTTAGAGGGAATCTCGATTAGCTGTCTGATCCTTGTTAGAGGGAATCTCGATTAGCTGTCTGGTCCTTGTTAGAGGGAATCTCGATTAGCTGTCTGATCCTTGTTAGAGGGAATCTCGATTAGCTGTCTGATCCTTGTTAGAGGGAATCTCGATTAGCTGTCTGATCCTTGTTAGAGGGAATCTCGATTAGCTGTCTGATCCTTGTTAGAGGGAATCTCGATTAGCTGTCTGGTCCTTGTTAGAGGGAATCTCGATTAGCTGTCTGGTCCTTGTTAGAGGGAATCTCGATTAGCTGTCTGGTCCTTGTTAGAGGGAATCTCGATTAGCTGTCTGATCCTTGTTAGAGGGAATCTCGATTAGCTGTCTGATCCTTGTTAGAGGGAATCTCGATTAGCTGTCTGATCCTTGTTAGAGGGAATCTCGATTAGCTGTCTGATCCTTGTTAGAGGGAATCTCGATTAGCTGTCTGATCCTTGTTAGAGGGAATCTCGATTAGCTGTCTGATCCTTGTTAGAGGGAATCTCGATTAGCTGTCTGATCCTTGTTAGAGGGAATCTCGATTAGCTGTCTGATCCTTGTTAGAGGGAATCTCGATTAGCTGTCTGATCCTTGTTAGAGGGAATCTCGATTAGCTGTCTGATCCTTGTTAGAGGGAATCTCGATTAGCTGTCTGGTCCTTGTTAGAGGGAATCTCGATTAGCTGTCTGGTCCTTGTTAGAGGGAATCTCGATTAGCTGTCTGATCCTTGTTAGAGGGAATCTCGATTAGCTGTCTGATCCTTGTTAGAGGGAATCTCGATTAGCTGTCTGATCCTTGTTAGAGGGAATCTCGATTAGCTGTCTGGTCCTTGTTAGAGGGAATCTCGATTAGCTGTCTGATCCTTGTTAGAGGGAATCTCGATTAGCTGTCTGGTCCTTGTTAGAGGGAATCTCGATTAGCTGTCTGATCCTTGTTAGAGGGAATCTCGATTAGCTGTCTGATCCTTGTTAGAGGGAATCTCGATTAGCTGTCTGATCCTTGTTAGAGGGAATCTCGATTAGCTGTCTGATCCTTGTTAGAGGGAATCTCGATTAACTGTCTGTAGCTGTCTGATCCTTGTTAGAGGGAATCTCGATTAACTGTCTGTAGCTGTCTGTGGTTAGAATAAATGAGGGCGACCAGAAGTTCGTGTTCCATCCGGATCAGGCAATTTTCTTTGAAGCTTAAAAATTGCTTTTCAACCTGTCAATAATGAATTTTTGGTATCTTCGTTACTTCAGAAATTGAAGTCTACCAATAACCATCATTTTTTTATCTGAAAAGCTGACTTAAAATTGAAGATCTCACAAACATCTTTAAATCTTGATTTTTTTTTAATAATAGAGTATTCATTTAATATTTATAGAGTGCAACAGCTGACGATGCTGTTACAATAATTCTAAAAAAAAATATGTATTTATAACCCCCCCCCCCCCCCCCAAGCAGCTGCTTGCCACAGAGGTCTGACAGGAGCCTGTCAGTTTATATGCCATAGTAGGAGATCTGAGAGGATGGCAGGACCTCAGCAGAAAAACGATACAAACAGCCATGCCTTACCCGGGGCTCGAACCCAGGTCCCTTAGATCAGTAGCCAAGCGCGCTAACCACTCGGCCATGGGACGGCTCAATAATTCTAAACACTTCAAAAATAATGAAAAAGAAATATTTCACCAACTTCTAAAATCGTATTTATTTTGGTAAGCGATTTGTTGAAATAATTATTTGTGTTTAGTTACCCTTTGAGTTAAATTGCTGTGATAAATGATGTTGCCGATAAATACTTCAACTTCCGTAACTCTTTAAACATACAACAAATATTGCTGAAAATCGGATTTGAGTTTTTAAATTTATCTCCAGTGATATTTTTTCGTATAAAAGTTTATTTTCAAAGTTGGGAAACTTTTCCAATGTGGCTTTTCACTCATTTAGCATGGAAGTGTCGTTCACTTTCGTAGTAGAGTGCATTAGCTCACAACCTATGGTTGGGGGGGGGGGGGGACGTGGCGGGAGGTAGAATCTGCAGTTCCGAGCTCTAACTGTTTCAGCGTTAGATTTATCTCCGCTAACCCCCCCCCCCCCCCCCCACCACCACCACCACTCCACCCCACTGCAATTGCTCCGAAAGAGGGCCGCCGTCCGTTATATGCAACTTTAAAATCGTGGGTTGTGCGCAGGAGAGCCATACCCTTGGCACTTTCAAAAACACGCTGGATGATCTTAATGAATGGCTATAATCTGTCTATTAACAAATATCTAGCGCATCCCATTCCTTAACTTCTGGGGCGGGGGTGGCTCAGTCGTTAGAGCGCCAGGCTCGTAATCTGTAGTTCTCAGATTCGAGTCCCAGTTGGGTCAGCGTTGAGATTTATCTCCTCAAATTTCCCCGCCCTGTCCACAGTCAGTAGGGGACACCGATGGGCTTGTAAAGGCCGCCGTCCGTCGGGTGGGACGTTAAACCGTAGCTCCGTGTGCGGTAGAGCCATACCCTTTGCACGTTAAAGGACACGCTGGATGGCCTTGTCGAGAGGGTATCATCTGTTTCCCAACAGCTGTTCCAGTCCCCCAACCTTCTCTGAGCCTTCGGGGTCCTTGTGACCCGGCCATTTAGACCATGGTGTGCATAAAAGTGCCGCTCAGAGGTAAAACAACCCAACCTACCTATATTGTTGATTTATTACATAAATGCTGCATACTTCTGATACCAAAATCTAAAACCTAGATTCCATTCAGAGTGTCTTTTTCTTAGGCTCTGTCTCCATCTTCTAGTGAAATCATCTCAGTCGAGACAAGTCCCACTTCGCTCCCATCACAAAATGTGTCCGAGATCTTTTTTTCTAATCTCTTGCTACCCCATTAAATTTCTTCGCAATCTTTGTCAGAAAGGAAAGTTTGTTTTTACCTTGCATTCTCATTAAAAAAAATCATACTCAGCTACTCATTAAAAAAAATCGCGTTGCGAGGATGAAGAGGTGGAGTGTGCAAAGCACGTGGACCTCGTGTCCACTTCCTCTTTCTTATACTCTCTTCTTTCAAAAAGTCTTTGGGCACGAAGAACGTTTGTACAGTTTACCACTCAATTGAAAAATCAGCGAGGCGTGCAGTGCGTCTCGTCTGCTTGCGTGCAGGTGCCGATCCTGAGCCCTGAAGCCCCACTGCCTTATTTATAACTCGATTTTGAGCCACATGGTTTTTCCAGAACCTCTTCAAGTACACGCGGTCCGCTGTTCACTAACCTTGGCGTCCCCTCTCGCCCCCCCCCCCTTCTCAAGAGAACATAATTTGCCAGTGCCAGATATCCGACGCTATTCTATTATTCCAATTAGCAGCGATGGGGGTTTCGGGAAGGGGGGGGCTCTGTGGTTGAGTGCGATGACGTCATCCGACCTACCTGGCACTCGGCCATCAGTGCTTTCCCGTGAGGCAAGGTCAGGGGCCTCCTCCCACCCACACAACCTGCGGTCAGGAGTCACGCTACTCACACGTGCTTCGTTGTTTAGGTATGAATAAAATATGACTCGTGCTTGGTCTGTTTTCAATTTTTTTTTCCCATTCCCGAGCGATGCTTGTCGGTGATCCCTCGAGCCTTGACGAGCCACTGCAGACATCTCCGTCATCTGGTGAAGTGGAGTGTTATTCAACTCGGGTTAGAGGTTATTGTAGTCGCAGCTGATGTTTGTGTTACGGCTTTGGTGGGAGGTCAGGGATTGGGGGACAAGGGAGGAGGGGAGCCAAAAATGCGAAACGTTTAGAAGATGCACGCGTTTAGATGATCCACCGTCGGAGCACTCGAAAAGAATTTTTATTTCTTCCCATGTGTAGAGAGAAGGACTTCTGATTCAGTCGCTTCATTGTTTGACGAAGCAGCTGTTTCTGTTTCTCTTTTTTTCTATCACGATGAAGTGCTCTGTTGCTGCCTTTCTATATCGGCTGTTAGCATTTTTCTAATCTAAGTCTGCAGCCAGAAAGAAATCGGTTTGAACGATTTAGCATTAATTATTTTCCAAGCTTTCTGTATTCCTAAAGTGATTACCCAACAACTGAAAGTGAAGAGTCTTGCAGCAAACTGATACTTTATCAGGAACTGTATATGTTTTAATCTGTTGTGAGCCTCATCAACACTTAGTTATTAATAACATTTTAAGATCCCACAAAGTTTGGAAATTTAGAAACGGTAAACGGCTTTTTTGTGCATCTGTACCCAAACCCATTGTCCGATGAAAACGTCTGTCTCAGAAGAAAAAATAACTGTCGTTTGTTTCTCTTTTTAAACTTTTGCAGGGTCCAGTACTCGCTAACTCTTTTCAAAATGGTAAATTTCAAAATGGTAAATTTCTTTCTCATCACCTGACGTGGCGATCAGTGCGATGCACGAGAATTTTCGTTAGTTCTTTGCCAAACTGAAAAATTAATGCCCAAAAGGACCAAATATGACGGTTCCACATTAAGTCAACCTGCGTGTCACGTGACACGAAGGTTGCCAGATCACTAATTTCTAAAAAAATTGTTGCCAGATATTTTTTCTGAATTCTGTAATCAACCATAGTGTTCGGATATTTTTTTATTATATATAATGCGTATGAATATATAATGCAATGAATATGGAGCGTGTGCAGTTACCGTTCACAGCAAACTGTTGCGGTTAATGTTCACAGCACATTGGATCGTGTGAGCTCACAAAGACCTGGATCATGTGGGCTCACTCACGGAAATATTGAGCGTGTGCAGTTACCGTTCACAGCAAACTGGAGCGTGTGCAGTAACTGCACACGCTCCAGTTTGCTGCACACGCTCCAGTTGATGAGTCGTGTGTTGCTGTGAACGGTAACTGCACACGCTCAATATTTCCGTGAGTGAGCCCACACGATCCAATGTGCTGTGAACATTAACCGCAACCGCTCCAGTTTGCTGTGAACGGTAACTGCACACGCTCAATATTTCCGTGAGTGAGCTCACACGATGTAGTATCAAAATAATATGATCACCTACGGTCGCTCAAAAATATATCCGAACACTAAGGTTGATTTCAGAATTCAGGGGAAAAAATCTGGCAACGATTTTTTTAGAAATTAGTGATCTGGCAACTTCCGTGTCACGCGACACGAAGGTTGCCAGATCACTAATTAAAAAAAATCGTTGCCAGATATTTTTTCTGAATTCTGTAATCAACCATAAAAATAAAAAATAAATACCCCCTCAAGCAGCTGCTTGCCACAGAGGTCTGACAGGAGCCTGTCAGTTTATATGCCACAGTAGAAGGTATGAGAGGATGACAGGACCTCAGCAGAAAAACGACACAAACAGCCATGCTTTACCCGGGGCTCGAACCCAGGTCCCGTAGATCAGTAGCCAAGCGCGCTAACCACTCGGCCACGGGAATAGTGTTCGGATGTTTATTTGAGCGACTGTACTCAGGGAGCCCCGCTCACCGCAAAATTAATTTTTTTCATCTCTTCGTGAGTATTTGACAAGTTACTTAATTTAGCAATTTAGTACAGGTGAACATAACCTTGGAAAAAAAAGTTTGCTCAAAACTTTGTATCACTTTTAATCTGTGAGCTTTTTAGTAATGGTGAAGATTGATGAGTCGCAATTTGAGAAACTCTGTTCCAAGAGAACTAAGTAGAAAAAGAAACTCCTCAACAACAAATAAGAAATGAACGATTCACTATTCGTAGAGAATTTATTAGGAAATAAAATAAAGATTGCTCCTCAGAGCAACAGAGCTAGATCCCGAGAGTCGATTAGAATCAATTTCAAAAAAAAAAAGTACCATAACCGCGAGGGAAAATGGTAAGATAAAATCCTTTTTTCTTCTTCTGGGTAATGGCCACTCAACCTCCAAAGCAAGCAATTCATTCTGAGTGTGTTGCCCCTGGCGATGCACCTGTGTAATGACATGAGCTCAGCTCTGGGAAGAGGAAAACGAAGAGAGATTTCTTCAATGAGATAGGCAAGCGAGACTCTTCATTGTGGTCACGTTTGGCCTTTGGTACGAACGGGAGCTCCAAAGAAAGGGAATGAAACGAAGGAATAGAGAATGTAACGGCAATAGAAACGGAAAACAAGGCTTACATTTCTATCTTTTTTCGGTTTCTTTGCAACATTCTTTCGGATTGCATTTAAATATCCGTTTCCCCCTCTCCTTCTTTTCCAAGGGCTCATGTACAGTCGCTCAAAGAAGTATCCAAACACTAGGGCTGATTACAGAATTCGGGAAAAAATATCTGGCAACGATTTTTTTTAGAAATTAGTGATCTGGCAACCTTCGTGTCACGTGACATGAAGGTTGCCAGATCACTAATTTCTAAAAAAATCGTCTGGAGAGCCATACACTGTACACGTTAAAGAACACGCTGGATAGCCTTGACGGGAGACTACCATCTGTCTCCCAAGAGCTGTTCCAGTGGGTTCCCTCCCACAACCTTCTCTGAGCCTTCGGGGTCTATGTGACCTGGCCATTTAACACATGGTGTGAAAAAAAGTGCCGCTCAGAGGTAAAACAACCCGACGTTAAAGAACACGCTAGATGGCCTTGACGGGAGGCTACCATCTGTCTCCCATTAGCTGTTCCAGTGGGTTCCCTCCCCCAACCTTCTCTGAGCCTTCGGGGTCCATGTGACCTGGCCATTTAACCCACAGTGTGCAAAAAAGTGCCGCTCAGAGGCAAAACAACCCAGCACGTGTCGGACTCTCTTCTCGCTCGTGAGCTGGTGCCCAAAGAGACACGTGATCACGACAGTCTAATTGTGATTTGCATCCCAGACTCAAACATCGCTAATTAAAGATAATTCGTTCTTCCGGGGATAGCAGATGTTCCTCTTCTGACGCGTCCTTTTCCCTTTATCAATTTCAGCCAATTCTTTTTTTGTCACGAAATTTTCTCTCCGGAGCCTCCTCCATCAAAAACCGCAACTGCATCTTCATTATCTTTTGTCTCTTCTTCATCAGCATGCAAAGGAAGTCTCATTAGCAGTTCATTACTCGTGCACTTAGTTTTAACGAAGATTTCTGCCCGCTTTTAGCCGATTAAAATGCGTTGCGAGGTCAATTGCCCGCTTTGGCTAAGGGTACGGACACACGGAAAGCGTTTAGAACATTTCTAACCTTTGCGACGTCTTTAAAACGGAGACGTCAACAGAGGTGACTTCACAGCAAACGAGTGTGTGCAATAACGCACGTGCCCCCTTTTACAATGAAGCCATCTCCGTTACTGGTAATGGTTTTGTTTTTATAGTTACAAACACAAAGTTAGAGTGGGGCGGGGGTGGCTCAGTCGGTAGCGCGCCAGGCTCGTAATCTGTAGTTCCCAGGTTCGAGTCCCAGCTGGGTCAGCGTTGAGATTTATCTCCGCAAAATTCCCCGCCCTGCCCACGGTCAGTAGGGGACACCGATGGGCTTGGAAAGGCCGCCGTCCGTCGGATGGGACGTTAAGCCGTGGCACCGTGTGCGGAAGAGTCATACCCTGTGCACATTAAAGAACACGCTGGATGGCCTTGACGGGAGGTTACCATCTGTCTCCCAACAGCTGTTCCAGTGGGTCCCTTCCCCCAACCTTCTCTGAGCCTTCGGGGTCCATGTGACCTGGTCATTTAGCCCATGGTGTGCAAAAAAGTGCCGCTCATAGGTAAAACAACCTAACCCACAAAGTTAGCAGCCCTTCCAAACGTTAAAATCTCTGAAACCGCTGTTTGTGTGGCCGTACTCCAATGCTCCTTGTGGATAGATAACTTTCTTCTTGCCAAATGACATCTGTTGATAAGCTTTTACGACGACAGTGGTCTTTAACGGAAGCGATAAAAAAGTCCCTTGATTGATGCTGCCAATGTCACGGATCTGGCTGCAGATGGTTCCTCTTCTTCCATTCATTACACAAAGTTGTTTTTTTTTTCCGCTACGAAATGGACGAATCTCGGCAAAAGTTAAGTATCTCTCGGTGGAACGTTTAATTCACGAGACTCGCTCGCGCACCCGGCGATTCCCTCTGGGGGGGACGGGGTGCTCGTGCATCAAGGAATTCCCATGGGAAGGGCTGAGGCACTCCCAGGAATTTCCTTTCAGGCGAAAAACAAATTAAGCGTTCTGCTGCCGATGAAAGGTTTCCTTTCGTCTTCCCCCCCCCCTCCCACAAAATCTGATCTAAATGCATTTTTATAAAATCAATCTTCGGTTTCTGAGATCGACACTTCCTTGTCTCAGTCGGTAGCAGTTCCCAGGTTCGACTCACACTGGGGCCAGTGTTGAGTTTATCGCCGCAAAACTCTCCGCCCTGCCCACGGTCAGTAGGGGACACCGATGGGCTTGGAAAGACTTCCGTCCGTCGGATGGGACGTTCAGCCGTGACCCCCTGTGCGGGGGAGAGTCATACCCTATGCACATTAAAGGACACACTGGATGATCTTGACGGGAGGCTACCATCTGTCTCCCAACAGCTGTTCCTGTGGGTCCCCTCCCCCAACCTTCTCTGAGCCTTCGGGGTCCATGTGACCTGGCCATTTAGCCCATGGTGCGCAAAAAAGTGCCGCTCAGAGGTAAAACAATCCAATCCAAACTCCGTCCTGCCCTCCGTCAGTAGTGGGATACCGATGGTTTGGAAAGGCTGTCATTCATCGGATGGGACATCGGATGTCCTCCGATAAAACTGTCCTCCCAACTGTTCCAGTGGGTCCCCTCCCCCAATCTTATCTGAGCCCTCGGGGTCCTCACCGGTGCCCCATTTCTCACCGAAGGCAGAGTTAGGTTTAACGGTGATAACTCTCAACTCTGCCACAGTTGGGACTCGAACCTGGAATTGCAGATTACGAGCCTGGCGCGCTACCAACTGAGCCAACTCCCGCCCATTTTTTTCTAAGGTAAAAATCAAAGTTTCTAATGAAGTGTGATATTCACCTCTGCTGATGGAAATGACTTCGAAATCGGAGAATTCCTTTCCGATTTCAGTGAAATAATCTCCCTTTGGATCATTGAGATGCAATGAGAGGAGCATCTAACTGATTGGCTAATGTTGGGGTGTCCCAAGAGTTAAAATGGCAACGCCATCATCCTTGGGCGGTATTGATCTTACATTTGTTACGAGGTCAATGTGTTTCGACAGCGCACCGAGTGTTTCCCTCGTGAAAAGGATGGCACAAAAATATTACAGAACATTTGCACAATTCTATTTAAAACGCATCGCGTGCTGTCAGTCTCTGAGCAGGAAACCCTGGAGAGCTCCTGCCCGAGAGTTTGAACTCTCTTCTGCCGTCTCCTCCCCTTCATCAAAGAGTATTCTTTAGGGATGCTGCGAAGCGCGTGCGATGAGACGATGTTTATTAAGATGATCTCATCGGGGATGCTGCGGAGAGTGATGAGAATGCTGCTCACAGATAATTGGGGTCATCCGTCCCTGAGTGGCAGAACGGATCCGTTGTCCTCCGGAAATATCGACCGCGGCGGTCTGACCTGGAATTCGTAGCCAGACTTCGCAACTTGGCGGTGTGGGAGGAGATGACGACCCCGATCGCCACGGCCCATCGGGTGTCAACATCAGGATCACGTCTCCCGAATGAGTAATTAGTTGCTATGTCACCGATCTGTTCCTCTCCACTAAACTTGTTGTCACTTGGCTGAAGGGGAGAGATCGCTCATCTCGTTTGCGACCCTTCAAGATGTGGCTCCGGAAATCCTCAGCGGCTGATGGAATGAAGGATTCTGACGTGGATGAATGGGTTGATGAGGATAATGAATGGTAGAGCATCTTCCTATGTATGATGCGAAATGGCATTTCGTGCTTTTTTTTGTGCATGAAGAACATGGTGCAGATGTCACTAGATATCAAACCTCTGATGATGAGGCTTCAGTCTCTCCACGTGATTGTGAAGTGACACGTAATCAGTGTAAAGGATGAGGAAGGGATTAGCAGCAGATATCTGCTGTCTAACGAGATCAATAGTTGACATAAATATTGAATAATTTAAAAGGGACAAATACTCATTCTCTTCCTAATTTAATATTCTAACTAAAAGAGATGCATTTGTTTGGTAGCCATGAATCGTTCACCATGCAGTCCTGAGAGAGGGTGGGGCGGTGAGGGGGTGGCTCAGTCGGTAGCGCGCCAGGCTCGTAATCTGTAGTTCCCTGGTTCGAATCCAAGTTGGGTCAGCGTTTAGATTTATCTCCGCAAAATTCCCCGCCCTGCCCACGGTGAGTAGGGGACACTGATGGGCTTGGAAAGACCGCCGTCCGTCGGATGGGACGTTAAGCCGTGGATCCGTGTGCGGGAGAGCCATACCCTGTGCACGTTAAAGAACACGCTGGATGGCCTTGACGGGAGACTACCATCTGTCTCCCAACGGCTGTTCCAGTGGGTCCCCTCCCCCAACCTTCTCTGAGCCTTCGGGGTCCTTGTGGCCTGGCCATTTAGTCCATGGTGTGCAAAAAAGTGCCGCTCAGAGGTAAAACAACCCAACCCATTGTGGACAAAAAAGTGCTGCTCGGAGGTGAAACAACGTCCAACTCAGCCTCGAGTTTTTATAAGGACTAAACCCATTGCGTGGTGAAAGGGCTGTTCACCGATTGAATCATCTCGACTTCTTTCGACGAGTGGCATCGGCATTGAAGCTCGGCGATTTCGCTTCGTGATCTCGGAAGGAATTCAATCCTTGATGAGGAGAATCTTCATGTGATTGGGAAGGCGCACGCGGGCAGTGTTAGGCAAAAAAAATATCCGAACACTATGGTTGATTTCAGAATTCAGAAAAAATATCTGGCAACGATTTTTTTTAGAAATTAGTGATCTGGCAACCTTCGTGTCACGTGATTACAGAATTCAGGAAAAATATCTGGAGCGTGTACAGCAACTGCACACGCTCCAGTTTGCTGTGAACGGTAACTGCACACGCTCAATATTTCCGTGAGTGAGCTCACACGATCCAATGTGCTGTGAACATTAACCGCAACCGCTCCAGTTTGCTGTGAACGGTAACTGGAGCGTGTACAGCAACTGTACACGCTCCAGATATTTTTCCTGAATTCTGTAATCACGTGACACGAAGGTTGCCAGATCACTAATTTCTAAAAAAAAGTCGTTGCCAGATATTTTTTCTGAATTCTGTAATCCCGTGCACTTTAAAGAACGCGCTGGATGGTCTTTGTGGGAGGCTTCCATCTGTCTCCTAACATCTCTCCAATTCCAACTCTTGGAGAATATGATAGATCTTTCCCATTCCCCTTCCCCAACTCTTTTTCTCAGCCTTGGGATCCTTGTGACCTGGCGATTTAGCTCACTGTGCTCAAAAGAAAATGTGTATCAGAGATTAAACAACCGACTCTTTGTTCACAGGTCTTCTCTATGGAGAACTATACTGAGTCCCTTGTTACATCTCCGTAGCAAGTGGAAACTTATTTCCTAATGAGTGCCAAGTGTCCTTTCTTATTATGTTATCGTAATTAGTCAACATTTTTCTGCTATCTGAGGTGAAGCGAGTGAGTGTAAGTTCCATTTCGAACTCCTTAGGAAGACCACGTCCTCCGTGCACGACCTGTGAGTTTGTTACGTGCCAGGCTTGGGTGTAGTCCCTGGCAGCTGGCCTTGACCCTTCGTGACAGCAGCACACGGTTATGTGCGACAGCCTCTCACTCCCATGGCTCGAGAGAGAGAAAGTGCACGTGCCACGACGTCACCTCCGTTATTGTCGACTCCGAATAGAGCGCGACCCACTTTCTGTTCCGATTGCCGCGTCACGTGACGTGGGTCCGAAGTAGAGCGCGGTCTCCCTCACACCCGTTCGTCCCTGTTCTGGAGGACCACTTGATTCCTCTGGTGTGGACTCGTTGAACGGACAAAGTAAATCTTGGTCAGCTTTATCCGAGGCACTTTGCTCTTAGTGGCCAGCCAGATGCCTTGCAGAACAATCGCCTCTTCTCTTTCCTGAGAGAGTGTCGGGACAACAACACCTACTGCTGCTGCTCGAAAACGAGAGCAGGGGACTTAAATCTCTCGATCTCTAATCGTTGCCTTTGAGCAAGAGGAGAGAAAGAATTTGCCAAGCAACATGTTGCCACTGAGCACTTAGTCGTTCCTGTCCAGTAGAGTGCAACAGAAATGGTACAGCACCATACCAGCCTGCTGTCAGTACCATACCAGATTTTGTAGTTGATCTCTCATGGTACGATTTAATGCCTGTACGATTTCATGCATCGAATGTGTAGCTGCGTATGGCGCAAACCATGGAGCTTTCAGAAGGTACTGACTACTTCCAAGCAAGGGGCGGGGGTGGCTCAGTCGGTAGCGCACAGGCTCGTAATCTGTAGTTCCCAGGTTCGAGTCCCAGCTGGGTCAGCGTTGAGATTTATCTCCGCAAAATTCCCCGCCCTGCCCACGGTTAGTAGGGGACACCGATGGGCTTGGAAAGACCGCCGTCCGTCGGATGGAACGTTAAGCCGTGGCTCCGTGTGCGGGAGAGCCATAACCTATGCACGTTAAAGAACACGCTAGATGGCCTTAACGGGAGGCTACCATCTGTCTCCCAATAGCTGTTCCAGTGGGTCCCCTCCCCCAACCTTCTCTGAGCCTTCGGGATCCATGTGACCTGGCCATTTAGCCCATGGTGTGCAAAAAAGTGCCGCTCAGAGGTAAAACAACCCAACAACTTCCAAGCAATCCATCTGTGTGTGAAATAAATTTTTGCCTTTACTCAGTAACTGAATCATGTTTTTTTACTCATCTGCCAACCTGTTTTGTCTGTGATTTTCATCCAATTCCACCACTTCTTCTGGGTGGTGCAATTTCAATGTCACAGTGTGAATAATATTGTCTAACTTCAGTCTCTAGGAATACCTGACCATTTTTTCCCAATCTTCCACGGATTCATAAGAATCCCAGCAGAGCAATGCCTATTTTACAGTCGCTCAAAAAAGTATCCCAACGCTACGGTTGATTACAGAATTCAGAAAAAATATCTGGCAACGATTTTTTTTTTAGAAATCAGTGATCTGGCAACCCTTCGTGTCAGGTGACACAAAGGATTGCCAGATCACTGATTTCTAAAAAATCGTTGCCAGATATTTTTTCTGAATTCTGTAATCAACCATAGTGTTCGGATATTTTTTAATATATATCATGCGTATGAATATATAATGCAATGAATATGGAGCGTGTGCAGTTACCATTCACAGCAAACGAGCGGTTGCGGTTAATGTTCACAGCACATTGGATCGTGTGAGCTCACAAAGACCTTGATCGTGTGGGCTCACTCACGGAAATATTGAGCGTGTGCAGTTACCGTTCACAGCAAACTGGAGCGTGTGCAGTAACTGCACACGCTCCAGTTTACCGGTTTTACCAGTTTACTGGTCCAGTTTTAACCGGTTATTAAAATCAGCTCAGCCAGGCTCGTAATCTGTAGTTCCCAGGTTCGAGTCCCAGCTGGGTCAGCGTTGAGATTTATCTCCGCAAAACCCCGCCCTGCCCACGGTCAGTAGGGGACACCGATGGGCTTGGAAAGGCCGCCGTCCGTCGGATGGAACGTTAAGCCGTGGCTCCGTGTGCGGGAGAGACATACCCTGTGCACGTTAAAGAACACGCTGGATGGCCTTGACGGGAGGCTACCATCTGTCTCCCAACAGCTGTTCCAGTGGGTCCCCTCCCCCAACCTTCTCTGAGCCTTCGGGGTCCATGTGACCTAGCCATTTAGCCCATGGTGTGCAAAAAAGTGCCGCTCAGAGGTAAAACAACCCAACCCTATTCAAATCTTTGCTGAACCTGGTAAAGTTTTTACTATCGGACATTTATCGTGTTGGGCAGCAGAAAAAAAATGAAATTTAACGTTAGCGGATTCCTTTCCGATATCGAGTGAAAATGTTGAAGTCAAGAATCAGGCAGACATTCAGGAGAATATTTCGATTGAATGAATTTTAAATCAGGAGGGATTTTAAAAAGGAACAGTTCGTTTCGGAAGGTGGAAAGTGAAAGACACGAAAATCATATGATGGACTGTATTAAAGTAATGAATCAAAAAATTAAAATTGACGTGGAATTTCAACCCTTCTTTGGTGTTATTTTTACATAAACGTAAAAGTTACTCTAGAAGTGACTATGTTACGAATTTTTAATATTCCTTTGACATATGTATGCATCCCAACACTTCTTTGAAGAAGGGTATGTTTATTTATTATTATATTTATATTAACCTTTTCATTTGAGCAATTCTTTCTCTGATTCCTTTTTTACAGTCGTGGAAAATTCTTTCATTAGAGTTTTCAAATGCAAAATAAATCACGAATTTGCATATAAGTGACGACTGCAGCATTTAAACTAATAACAAAAACGCATATTGAGTGCAAATATGTTATTAGTTTCATATATAGTTTAATTGTATGTCAAAAGGGAAAACTTTGAGATTATTCATTTAGCCACTGTTGCCATTGTAGACTTATTTCAAGAGATTTCACTTCCGTCATTTCCCAGTTTTCCTTCAAGGACGCCGAGCTTTTTCTCGAGGTATGATTTCATAATAACGAAGTATTCTTCTGCTACAGACATCGCCTGATTGCAAGGAAGACAAATTGTGATCTCTTGCAAATAAGAAAAACAAATTTCCAGTTGGGAAAACAAGTTCCTCATTTGAATTTCCTTTTCGCTTCAGTTGTTGAAAGGTTTCGACAGAAAGTGACAGGAATCTTAACCCTCTACTCTAGGGATTCCCGACGATAAAATTTTTTGGGGTTCGCTGTGAGAATTCAAAAGTCGCTATATCTAGTAGCAAAGTAAAAATAACCATTGTTGTACTATAACTATAGTTTTGTCTATCTATTCAAGGGGTACGCCAGTTACATACACATTTCCAGGGGGTACGTGAAGCATAAAAGGTTGAGAACCACTGATATATATGTTTTATTTTATTCCCATTGTTATACTATAACTATAGTTTTATCTATCTATACAAGGGGTACGCCAGTTACATACACATTTCCAGGGGGTACGTGAAGCATAAAAGGTTGAGAACCACTGATATATATGTTTTATTTTATTCCCATTGATATACTATAACTATAGTTTTATCTATCTATACAAGGGGTACGCCAGTTACATACACATTTCCAGGGGGTACGTGAAGCATAAAAGGTTGAGAACCACTGATATATATGTTTTATTTTATTCCCATTGTTATACTATAACTATAGTTTTATCTATCTATACCAGGGGTACACCAGTTACATACACATTTCCAGGGGGTACGTGAAGCATAAAAGGTTGAGAACCACTGATATATATGTTTTATTTTATTCCCATTGTTATACTATAACTATAGTTTTATCTATCTATACCAGGGGTACGCCAGTTACATACACATTTCCAGGGGGTACGTGAAGCATAAAAGGTTGAGAACCACTGATATATATGTTTTATTTTATTCCCATTGTTATACTATAACTATAGTTTTATCTATCTATACAAGGGGTACGCCAGTTACATACACATTTCCAGGGGGTACGTGAAGCATAAAAGGTTGAGAACCACTGATATATATGTTTTATTTTATTCCCATTGATATACTATAACTATAGTTTTATCTATCTATACAAGGGGTACGCCAGTTACATACACATTTCCAGGGGGTACGTGAAGCATAAAAGGTTGAGAACCACTGATATATATGTTTTATTTTATTCCCATTGATATACTATAACTATAGTTTTATCTATCTATACAAGGGGTACGCCAGTTACATACACATTTCCAGGGGGTACGTGAAGCATAAAAGGTTGAGAACCACTGATATATATGTTTTATTTTATTCCCATTGTTATACTATAACTATAGTTTTACCTATCTATACAAGGGTTACGCCAGTTACATACACATTTCCAGGGGTTACGTGAAGCATAAAAGGTTGAGAACCACTGATATATATGTTTTATTTTATTCCCATTGTTATACTATAACTATAGTTTTACCTATCTATACAAGGGTTACGCCAGTTACATACACATTTCCAGGGGGTACGTGAAGCATAAAAGGTTGAGAACCACTGATATATATGTTTTATTTTATTCCCATTGTTATACTATAACTATAGTTTTACCTATCTATACAAGGGTTACGCCAGTTACATACACATTTCCAGGGGGTACGTGAAGCATAAAAGGTTGAGAACCACTGATATATATGTTTTATTTTATTCCCATTGTTATACTATAACTATAGTTTTATCTATCTATACAAGGGGTACGCCAGTTACATACACATTTCCAGGGGGTACGTGAAGCATAAAAGGTTGAGAACCACTGATATATATGTTTTATTTTATTCCCATTGTTATACTATAACTATAGTTTTACCTATCTATACAAGGGTTACGCCAGTTACATACACATTTCCAGGGGGTACGTGAAGCATAAAAGGTTGAGAACCACTGATATATATGTTTTATTTTATTCCCATTGTTATACTATAACTATAGTTTTACCTATCTATACAAGGGTTACGCCAGTTACATACACATTTCCAGGGGGTACGTGAAGCATAAAAGGTTGAGAACCACTGATATATATGTTTTATTTTATTCCCATTGTTATACTATAACTATAGTTTTACCTATCTATACAAGGGTTACGCCAGTTACATACACATTTCCAGGGGGTACGTGAAGCATAAAAGGTTGAGAACCACTGATATATATGTTTTATTTTATTCCCATTGTTATACTATAACTATAGTTTTACCTATCTATACAAGGGTTACGCCAGTTACATACACATTTCCAGGGGTTACGTGAAGCATAAAAGGTTGAGAACCACTGATATATATGTTTTATTTTATTCCCATTGTTATACTATAACTATAGTTTTATCTATCTATACAAGGGGTACGCCAGTTACATACACATTTCCAGGGGGTACGTGAAACATAAAAGGTTGAGAACCACTGATATATATGTTTTATTTTATTCCCATTGTTATACTATAACTATAGTTTTATCTATCTATACAAGGGGTACGCCAGTTACATACACATTTCCAGGGGGTACGTGAAGCATAAAAGGTTGAGAACCACTGATATATATGTTTTATTTTATTCCCATTGATATACTATAACTATAGTTTTATCTATCTATACAAGGGGTACGCCAGTTACATACACATTTCCAGGGGGTACGTGAAGCATAAAAGGTTGAGAACCACTGATATATATGTTTTATTTTATTCCCATTGTTATACTATAACTATAGTTTTACCTATCTATACAAGGGTTACGCCAGTTACATACACATTTCCAGGGGGTACGTGAAGCATAAAAGGTTGAGAACCACTGATATATATGTTTTATTTTATTCCCATTGTTATACTATAACTATAGTTTTACCTATCTATACAAGGGTTACGCCAGTTACATACACATTTCCAGGGGGTACGTGAAGCATAAAAGGTTGAGAACCACTGATATATATGTTTTATTTTATTCCCATTGTTATACTATAACTATAGTTTTACCTATCTATACAAGGGTTACGCCAGTTACATACACATTTCCAGGGGGTACGTGAAGCATAAAAGGTTGAGAACCACTGATATATATGTTTTATTTTATTCCCATTGTTATACTATAACTATAGTTTTATCTATCTATACAAGGGGTACGCCAGTTACATACACATTTCCAGGGGGTACGTGAAGCATAAAAGGTTGAGAACCACTGATATATATGTTTTATTTTATTCCCATTGTTATACTATAACTATAGTTTTATCTATCTGTACAAGGGGTGCGCCAGTTATATACACATTTCCAGGGGGTACGTGAAGCATAAAAGGTTGAGAACCACTGATATATATGTTTTATTTTATTCCCATTGATATACTATAACTATAGTTTTATCTATCTATACAAGGGGTACGCCAGTTACATACACATTTCCAGGGGGTACGTGAAGCATAAAAGGTTGAGAACCACTGATATATATGTTTTATTTTATTCCCATTGTTATACTATAACTATAGTTTTACCTATCTATACAAGGGTTACGCCAGTTACATACACATTTCCAGGGGTTACGTGAAGCATAAAAGGTTGAGAACCACTGATATATATGTTTTATTTTATTCCCATTGTTATACTATAACTATAGTTTTACCTATCTATACAAGGGTTACGCCAGTTACATACACATTTCCAGGGGGTACGTGAAGCATAAAAGGTTGAGAACCACTGATATATATGTTTTATTTTATTCCCATTGTTATACTATAACTATAGTTTTACCTATCTATACAAGGGTTACGCCAGTTACATACACATTTCCAGGGGGTACGTGAAGCATAAAAGGTTGAGAACCACTGATATATATGTTTTATTTTATTCCCATTGTTATACTATAACTATAGTTTTACCTATCTATACAAGGGTTACGCCAGTTACATACACATTTCCAGGGGGTACGTGAAGCATAAAAGGTTGAGAACCACTGATATATATGTTTTATTTTATTCCCATTGTTATACTATAACTATAGTTTTACCTATCTATACAAGGGTTACGCCAGTTACATACACATTTCCAGGGGGTACGTGAAGCATAAAAGGTTGAGAACCACTGATATATATGTTTTATTTTATTCCCATTGTTATACTATAACTATAGTTTTATCTATCTATACAAGGGGTACGCCAGTTACATACACATTTCCAGGGGGTACGTGAAGCATAAAAGGTTGAGAACCACTGATATATATGTTTTATTTTATTCCCATTGTTATACTATAACTATAGTTTTATCTATCTGTACAAGGGGTGCGCCAGTTATATACACATTTCCAGGGGGTACGTGAAGCATAAAAGGTTGAGAACCACTGATATATATGTTTTATTTTATTCCCATTGATATACTATAACTATAGTTTTATCTATCTGTACAAGGGGTGCGCCAGTTATATACACATTTCCAGGGGGTACGTGAAGCATAAAAGGTTGAGAACCACTGATATATATGTTTTATTTTATTCCCATTGTTATACTATAACTATAGTTTTATCTATCTATACAAGGGGTACGCCAGTTACATACACATTTCCAGGGGGTACGTGAAACATAAAAGGTTGAGAACCACTGATATATATGTTTTATTTTATTCCCATTGTTATACTATAACTATAGTTTTATCTATCTATACAAGGGGTACGCCAGTTACATACACATTTCCAGGGGGTACGTGAAGCATAAAAGGTTGAGAACCACTGATATATATGTTTTATTTTATTCCCATTGATATACTATAACTATAGTTTTATCTATCTATACAAGGGGTACGCCAGTTACATACACATTTCCAGGGGGTACGTGAAGCATAAAAGGTTGAGAACCACTGATATATATGT
Source organism: Ryuthela nishihirai (assembly GCA_038380435.1). Taxonomy (NCBI): domain Eukaryota; kingdom Metazoa; phylum Arthropoda; class Arachnida; order Araneae; family Heptathelidae; genus Ryuthela; species Ryuthela nishihirai. Next base: position 58,636,631 of record JAWZYU010000020.1, read on the forward strand.
TTTATTTTATTCCCATTGTTATACTATAACTATAGTTTTATCTATCTATACAAGGGGTACGCCAGTTACATACACATTTCCAAGAGGTACGTGAAGCATAAAAGGTTGAGAACCACTGATATATATGTTTTATTTTATTCCCATTGTTATACTATAACTATAGTTTTATCTATCTGTACAAGGGGTGCGCCAGTTATATACACATTTCCAGGGGGTACGTGAAGCATAAAAGGTTGAGAACCACTGATATATATGTTTTATTTTATTCCCATTGTTATACTATAACTATAGTTTTATCTATCTATACAAGGGGTACGCCAGTTACATACACATTTCCAGGGGGTACGTGAAGCATAAAAGGTTGAGAACCACTGATATATATGTTTTATTTTATTCCCATTGTTATACTATAACTATAGTTTTATCTATCTATATAAGGGGTACGCCAGTTACATACACATTTCCAGGGGGTACGTGAAGCATAAAAGGTTGAGAACCACTGATATATATGTTTTATTTTATTCCCATTGTTATACTATAACTATAGTTTTATCTCTCTATACAAGGGGTACGCCAGTTACATACACATTTCCAGGGGGTACGTGAAGCATAAAAGGTTGAGAACCACTGATATATATGTTTTATTTTATTCCCATTGTTATACTATAACTATAGTTTTATCTATCTATACAAGGGGTACGCCAGTTACATACACATTTCCATAGGGTGTCAAGGGGGCTCCTCCCTTAACCCTGGGAGGTGAGAAAACCCAACTTTTTCATTTTAAGAGATAAGTAAGAAATCCTTACGTTTTTACAAGCACTAATAAAATATTAGGACAATGAAATGTCAGTCTAACGAACGTCAGAATAAGGAAATTAATTATGGACCAGAAAGAAATGTTAATGTTATATCTTGCATTTTAGAATGTTTTGTATTCTTTGATGGTTGAAAAGTCTATGTTTCTTCAGGATTCAGATCATCACTAATGTCACAAAAATAAGGTCAACAGTTCACATAAGGTTAAGAGTGAGTCGCTGCAATTCCATGCACATATGGTGCGATAACAGGCCAAACTGAATACAACATTTTGAGAACTCTTTATAATTCCACTAATGTTAACAAGAAGGCCACATTAAGCAATTGGTTGACCTGGAGTCGAGTTCTTAATGAGGGGCCCTCTAGCCTTCTGAAATGAAACATAATAAAAATTGCACTAATTTATATAAAATCGACGTTTGAGGAGATTAGAAAATAAAGAGAACCATAAATAAGTTTAAAAGAATCAGGTCGGATCCCTTGTAAGCCCTGGAGCATAAAATAGGAGTCTGATGAAATGCGATCAGCATGTTTTCAAGACTCCTTCCTGGCTTTGAGGAAAGAAAGTTGAGTCAGCTCTTCAGACAAATGATTTTCTGTATTCCAAGACTCTTTCCCTCATTTCTGCCGAGAATTCAATGACTTCAATTTTCGCAAAACACGCTGATTGGCCCTTTCCCCTCTGGCCTTACGTAGAGACAGCTTAATTGTTTGCTTAAAAGTCTACAAGGAACGAAATGGGTCAAGTCAGAAGCCATTAAAAAGCATAAGAGGAAACCAAGATAAATAGATGCAATTGTTCCTTGATTGCGATGCTCTAGGCAAGGGTGGGATGTGCAGAGTTGTTTTTTTTTTCGTTTATGTGTACTGACGGACCAACTCCAAAATGAGCAATAGTTTTACAGGTCAGAGATTCCCTTTGCCAAAATTCAGTATTGCAATGTACTGCCTCGAATTAGACAAGCTAACTGGGACGGATAATTCAAAAGAACTTTTAGAAAAGGTGTTGAATGTACTCCTTTGTTAAATGCTTTTTTTTTAGACATATAAATCTAAAAACGAAATTGAAATATAATGCTGTGGACCATTGGTTAGCGAGATTGGCTATTGATCAATAAGACTTGTGTTCAAGCCCTGGGTAAGGTACGAGCATTTCTTTCCTTGTATGATCTTTTTTCTGAGGTCTCTCCTTCTTCACATATTTGGGGCGGGGGGGTGGCTCAGTCGGTAGCACGCCAGGCTCGTAATCTGCAGTTCCCAGGTTCGAGTCCCAGCTGGGTCAGCGTTGAGATTTATCTCCGCAAAATTTCCCTGCCCTGCCCAAGGTCAGTAGGGGACATCGATGGGCTTGAAAAGGCCGCCGTTCGTCGGATGGGACGTTAAGTCGTGGCCCCGTGTGCGGGAGAGCCATACACTGTGCACGTTAAAGAACACGCTGGATGGCCTTGACGGGAGGCTACCATCTGTCTCCCAACAGCTGTTCCAGTGGGTCCCCTCCCCCAACCTTCTCTGAGCCTTCGGGGTCCTTGTGAGCTGGCCATTTAGCCCATGGTGTGCAAAAAAGTGCCGCTCAGAGGTAAAACAATCCAATCCAATACCGAGTGAAAGTCAAAGCAACTTAAACACTCACTCGGCTGGGGACACCCATTTTTAAATGGGAAACACGTTCGCTGACCCCAGAAAATCCTCGTGGATCACAGTTTAAGAATCTCTTAAATGGGGACATTAGAGCAGTGGTGGGCAAACCTTTTATCATTCTGTGGGATTGAAAAATATTATCTTTATTTCGACAATTGTTGGGATTTAGGTACAATAAAAAGAACAAAGGATTTTTTTAATTCTGTTTATTACATTTTACTTCTCATATCTAAAGGTAAAAATAATTAAATATTAATATTTATTTCAATTTTTAAATATTAATATTTATTTCAGTTTTGTTAATTATTTCTATGCCACTGATTTCAATCTGTAAAAAATTACTGCTCAATCAGCTGCGGAGATCTGCGAGCAGCGCTGTGCAAGTGATCTGTGAGGAAGACCTCAGTGCAAAGACAACACAGAATTTAGGATTCGAACCCAGGTCCCTTTGATCAGTAGCCAAGCACGCTAACCACTCGGTCATCAAGACAGTATAAGGTCGTCAAAAGAATTATAATTTTTTTTTTCCGAAAATGCATTTCGAATTCCTGCTTGATCATGGAATTCTAATATCTACTCTGAGTCACTAATGATTTGTTATAAAACTTACTCATGTAGTTTTTCTATTTTTTAAAACATATGAAATGCAGATCCACAAATTTAGTGTTTGAATAGAACCCTTCTCTCCACTTGTTATTTTTTAAAGTTGGTGAATACTTATTTTGATGAATAAATGCCCTTTAAAAATCTCTCGAAATCCTCCAATTCCCGTTTTTCAACACATTCGTTTAATATTCAAAGTCATTGAAATTTGGGGCGGTGGTGGCTCAGTCGGTAGCGCGCCAGGCTTGTAATCTGTAGTTCCCAGGTTCGAGTCCCAGCTGGGTCAGCGTTGAGATTTATCTCCGCAAAATTCCCCTCCCTGCCCACAGTCAGTAGGGAACACCGACGGGCTTGGAAAGGCCGCCGTCCGTCGGATGGGATGTTAAGCCGTGTCCCCGTGTGCGGGAGAGCCATACCCTGTGCACATTAAAGAACACGCTGGATGGCCTTGACGGGAGGCTACTATCTGTCTCCCAACAGCTTGTTCCAGTGGGTCCCCTCCCCCAACCTTCTCTGAGCCTTCGGGGTCCATGTAACCTGGCCATTTAGCCCATGGTGTATAAAAAAGTGCCGCTCAGAGGTAAAACAACCCAACCCATTGAAATTTGAACATTATAAACATGATCGTTTTACAGTTACAATTTCTGAAAAACCAAATTACTTATTTTATTTTCAGAGAGCACATTGGCATTGTGCTTTTCACAAATGGGTTTCCATTCTTCTTCCACCGTCAAATATACCAGAAATTAGCTTTTCAGAGTTGAAAAAATGTGATTCATCGAAGTTCCTCATCTCGAAACAGCAACAGTTTTCAATAATTCCTGATTAACTAAAACTATCTTTTTTTTTCATAAAAGAAGATGAAATGACCTCCATGACCAATTCGACTTCATTTTTTTCAAGTTTCGCGTCTCTTAATGATGCAAAATGCAACAAATACATTCCACGGCCCGGTATGACAGCGCCGTCGGTAGTTTTCTGTCCAATAAATTCTTCAACTTCTGCATCTGACCTTGACCGAAGAAAAGTGCACGACGCCTTTCTCTGTTGCGTCGACGATGAAGTTGTATACGCGAGGTTAATAGGCGATGCTAATATTCTGTCATTAACACGTCTCAAGGCTGCGAAAAGTGGGGAGAGAAAAAGCTGATCTTTTGTTTGCCGGATAAATGGTGATGTAGCATGTCTCGTGCTGTGGCAAAGGATGGATGGTTGACACTACTTCCTAGTCAACAGGGGGCGCCTGAAGGATTTTGAACAAGGGGAAATTAGGGGGGGGGGGGAGATGGGTATATCTAAATTACGTCAAATAATGGAACACTTTTATATTATTAGAATGAAAAGCTCCAGTTAGAATTTCTTTGAAAATGATTTTTTTTTTGTGCAAAATATAACAGAGGATAAATTGAAGATCCCACTTAAATCCATAGTAAATACACAGATTACCTGTAGAGATAGGTTAGGTTGTTTCACCTCTGAGCGGCACTTTTTTGCACACCATGGGCTAAATGGCCAGGTTACATGGACCCCAAAGGCTCAGAGAAGGTTGGGGGAGGGGACCCACTGGAACAAGCTGTTAGGAGCCAGATGGTAGCCTCCCGTCAAGGCCATCCAGTGTGTTCTTTAACGTGCACATGGTATGGCTCTCCCGCACACGGGGCCACAGCTTAACGTTCCATCCGACGGACGGCAGCCTTTCCAAGCCCATCGGTGTCCCCTACTGACCGTGGGCAGGGCGGGTTATTTTGCGGAGATAAATCTCAACGCTGACCCAGCTGGGACTCTAACCTGGGAACTACAGATTACGAGCCTGGCGCGCTACCGACTGAGCCACCCCCGCCCCCTGTAGAGATAGACTTCAAACATTAGTTAAAAGCTTCTGAAAAAAATTCATCGCCGACACTGCAGGAATCGAGAGTATAATCAAATAAATAATATAAATAAATTTTCTAAGGAAAGATTTAAGCCAGAGGTGGAAGCGTAAGAATATATAATCTGCAAACAGGCATACTAACTTCTTGATAGAAAATTTTAAATCACATAATTGGAAGAAAAATAATTCTTATTATCCTGATTCCATATATGTATATTTTAGCAAACATTCAACATATGTATATTGTTTAGAAATATTTGAGAAATTGAAAGGTGTTATAATCAAACATATTGTGGAGAGAACTGTGGAATGAATAGCTAACATTCGAACTCTGATAATTAAGGGTTCTTTTTCATATATTAACATTAAGAACACTAAAAGTTTTGCTTGATGGGGGCGGGGTGGCTCAGTCGGTAGCGCGCCAGGTTCGTAATCTGTAGTTCCCAGGTTCGAGTACTACTCGTAATCTGTAGTTCCCAGCTGGGTCAGCGTTGAGATTTATCTCCGCAAAATTCCCCGCCCTGCCCACGGTCAGTAGGGGACACCGATTGGCTTGGAAAGGCCGCCGTCCGTAGGATGGGACGTTAAGCCGTGGTGCCGTGTGTGGGAGAGCCATACCCTGTGCACGTTAAAGAATACGCTGGATGGCCTTGACGGGAGGCTACCATCTGTCTCCCAACAGCTGTTCCAGTGGGTCCCCTCCCCCAACCTTCTCTGAGCCTTCGGGGTCCATGTGACCTGGCCATTTAGCCCATGGTGTGCAAAAAAGTGCCGTTCAGAGGTAAAACAACCCAACCCAACCTTGCTTGATGCTTGAAATACAAATGGGCTCAATAATCCAGTTTGGTAAAAGTATCTGAAATAATGAAGATTGGGGAAAAAATAATTAGGGTGTTCTGTGTTCTAACAACTCAAAATTTTAGTGTGTCGAAATTTGAGTAAGAATTTTTTGCTATTCTTTCTTCCACTTAGGTACTATTCAAGCAGAAAATTAAAGCAACTGTAATCCAATAAAAAGACACACATTGGAAATCTGAAAATACTGGATTGATTAAGAGATTTTGTCTTAGTGTTACATTTTCGTGTATAGTGCAGGAAGGGTTCAAAACCAGCTTCCGATAGACCTTATGATCAACTTTCCAAAGAAAGCAGAAATTCAGAAAAATGGAGTTGTCACCATTTCTTCGATATTTCAGCTTTTAAGCTTCTTAAGTAATTGTCGCAAGAAAAAAAAATGTAATCTTGTCAGATTACAGAATTAATCAGAATACAAAGCATCACTTACCTTCTATGTAATCAGTTATAATAATAATAAAAAATAAAAAATAAATACCCCCTCAAGCAGCTGCTTGCCACAGAGGTCTGACAGGAGCCTGTCAGTTTATATGCCACAGTAGAAGATCTGAGAGGATGGCAGGACCTCAGCACAAAACAACACGAACATCCATGCCTTACCCGGGGCTCGAACCCAGGTTTATACAGTATATAAAAAAATAAATACCCCCTCAAGCAGCTGCTTGCCACAGAGGTCTGACAGGAGCCTGTCAGTTTATATGCCACAGTAGAAGATCTGAGAGGATGGCAGGACCTCAGCACAAAACAACACGAACATCCATGCCTTACCCGGGGCTCGAACCCAGGTTTATACAGTATATAAAAAAATAAATACCCCCTCAAGCAGCTGCTTGCCACAGAGGTCTGACAGGAGCCTGTCAGTTTATATGCCAGAGTAGAAGGTCTGTGAGGATGGCAGGACCTCAGCACAGTTATGCAGTAATCTATTATTAAAATTATCCAAATGTTGGCTGTTTGGAGTTTAATAGTGCAATGTTTAATATAAGGTTAGTACTTAATAAGTGTTGTTATACTTATTACATACTTAATAAGCGTTTTTGATGAACCCAACTGTTACCTTTTTATTTAAAAAAAAAAACAATAATTACACCAATTAAAATAGCCTTGCTTCGAATGTGGTTCTAAGTGTCCTTGGACAGCTATAAGACATTATCTTGTTGCCAACTCTCAATTACTTATTTGGGTCTTAAATTTTTGAAGTTTTAAATCCAATATCTTGTGCTGTGAAACAATCTAAAGGAACTAGAATTCGACTGTATTGATGAAGGTGTAATCTACTATAGAATCTTAAGAAACAAATGATTAAAAGGAATCGTTAGCTGCTTATTTTTTTCACTCAGGCTTTGATGGCCTTCGTCTTCAAGCAGCCGACGCTGCCTGCTGTTTGGCGAACCAAGGGGGCGTTATTCATGGCCAGCCGTCACCTTTGGTCAAGGGCTTGGCTCATTTTCACGTCACGCAATCAATGACAAGCTGACGTCACAATTTCTCATTGCCGCAATAGCAAGTGAACTTCCCCACCGCAAGCAGCGAAGAAATCATCTCGATGCCCCTTACCCACTTCCCTCAGAAACCATCCTTCCTAAGAAATCGAAAGCGGCGATGATCTTCTTTGGCTGAGACTGACAGCTCGTTGAACTTCGCGTCAAGTGAACCAAACTTTGGGTGTTCAACTAGTTGAAGATCACGTGACATATCCGCTCATTTCGTTGCCCATCCCTTGACTCTGTTAATGGAGTGGAACTTGACCGGGTTGCTTAATTAAGTCAGGGTCTCTTGGCTTGGCACACGGGGCGTGTGAAGCGGCAGAAACAGCTCGCCAGAGGACGTTCGCCTCGCGCACAGATGACGTCACGTGGGCCGGGAGGGTGTGTCACTCGTTATTTTTCCATCTGCGCTCTCCAGCTGCAGTCCCTTGACCCTCACGACCTTGGCCTTGGTGATCTGTCTAGACAGAGCATCAAGTGCCGGCCATTGTCTTTTGTGTGTCCGGTCGGGCACGAAATGGAAGAGGCGGCCTTCATTGCTGTGGTCGTCAAGGAAATCCGATGGTTAGTCAGACGATTGGACGAATGTCGGCCGAAGCATGTGATGCAGCAGATTTCAGCTTCCTTCCTGGTATTCATTGAAAAACCGTGGTTAAGGAAGATTTCGGATTAGTGAGGACTGAACTGTTTTATCACTGAGTGACACTTCTGAGCACGGAATTGTCTAAACGGCCAGGTCACAAGGAGCCCATAGGTTCAGAGCTGGGTAGGTGAAGAAGATTCACTGCAATGCTGTTAGAAGACAGATGAAAACTTTCTGTCAAGATCATCCATCGTGTTTTTTGACGTGCAGAAGATATCTCTTCTGAGCATGGGCAATCGCTTAATGTTTCCTACGACGGACGGCGGCATTCCCAAGCACATCGGTATCTTCTTTCTCAACTAAGGGAGAGTGGTGACTAGATGAGAAAATCTCACTACAGGCACAATCATGATAGATTTTGGAAATATGAGGTTATGAGCCTGGAGTGTAGACCATCACGCCAGGATTAATAAATAATCAATACGAATGAGAAAGGACAATATGAAGATGAAAAGAGATTGTTGGTTATCTTAAAAAGGTCATTTTTTTATCTCTTAATACTCACTACCATAATATTTACTTCTTTCACCATAAGAGATGATTCGTACTTTATCAGTTTGAACTGAGACGTTTTAACCCAGAGAGGAAACCTTTAGCTGTACAATAGGCTAAATGACCAGGTCACAAGAACCCCAAGACTCATAACAGGGTCGAGGAAAATACCCATTGGACAGCTGTTATAATAAAGAACCTCGAATCGATACTGTTCAGAGCCGTAAAACTCCCCGCCCTGCCCACGATCAGTTAGGGGACATCGATGGGCTTGGAAAGGCCGTCGACCGTCGGATGGGACGTTAAGCCGTGGTTCCATGTGTGGGAGAGCCATACCCTGTGCACGTTAAAGAACACGCTGGATGACCTTGACGGGAGGCTACCATCTGTCTCCCAACAGCTGTTCCAGTGGGTCCCCTCCCCCAACCTTCTCTGAGCCTTCGGGGTCCATGTGACCTGGCCATTTAGCCCATGGTGTGCAAAAAAGTGCCGCTCAGAGGTAAAACAACCCAACCCTTGTGATCTGGCCATTTAGCCCATGGTGTGCAAAAAAGGTGTCGCTCAGAGGAAAAACAACCCAACTCTTTGGTCAAATCGAAAGAGGTCACTGAACTGGAAGGATGATATATTAATATCCCATGAGCTGTCTCCGTTTCGTCCAATCTCGATTTTTGCCCAAGCACTTATCTCCGATTGGCCGTTCCTTATGCGCACAAGTCAAACACGTTGGCGACATCAGCTCTTTGTTTTGCACGGTGTCTTCTTCGCCCACTGTTTCGACGGCCGGTGTGCAGCTATTTGGACACTACAGCCAAGCAGATAGCAAGTTAAAAATATTCGTCGTCGCACACAATCGATGGTTTCTTTCTTTTTGGTTTCTGCTGTGGCGCTAATCTCCGCGCATGTCTTTCCGGCTCTCGACGCCTTCATTCTTACTCGCAGTGCCAGACGACTCCGCTATTCGTGGCAGTGACGATTTTCCGACGGCGTCAGCTGGTCTCCGTGAAGATAAAAGGATCCGCAAAACTCGGTATAAGGTACAGTTGCTCAAAAAAAGTACCCGAACACTACGGTTGATTGCAGAATTCAGAAAAAATATCTGGCAACGATTTTTTTTAGAAATGAGTGATCTGGCAACCTTCGTGTCACGTGATTACAGAATTCAGGAAAAATATCTGGAGCGTGTATAGCAACTATACACACTCCAGTTACCGTTCACAGCAAACTGGAGCGTGTGCAGTTACTGCACACGCTCCAGTTGTATGTGAACGGTAACTGCACACGCTCAATATTTCCGTGAGTGAGCCCACACGATCTAGTACCAAAATAATATGACCACCTACAGTCGCTCAAAAAAGTATCCGAACGCTATGGTTGATTACGGAATTCAGAAAAAATATCTCGCAACGGGTTTTTTAGAAATTAGTGATCTGGCAACCTTCGTGTCACGTGGCACGAAGGGTTGCCAGATCACTAATTTCTAAAAAAAGAATCGTTGCCAGATATTTTTTCTGAATTCTGTAATCAACCATAGTGTTCGGATACTTTTTTTAATATATATAATGCAATGAATATGGAGCGTGTGCAGTTACCGTTCACAGCAAACTGGAGCGGTTGCGGTAAATGTTCACAGCACATTGGATCGTGTGAGCTCACAAAGACCTGGATCGTGTGGGCTCATTCACGGAAATGTTGAGCGTGTGCAGTTACCGTTCACAGCAAACTGGAGTGTGTGCAGTAACTGCACACGCTCCAGTTTGTTGTGAACGGTAACTGGAGCGTGTACAGTTGCTGTACACTCTCCAGACATTTTTCCTGAATTCTGTAATCACGTGACACGAAGGTTGCCAGATCACTCATTTCTAAAAAAAGTCGTTACCAAATATTTTTTCTGAATTCTGAAATCAACCGTAGTGTTCGGATACTTTTTTTGAGCGACTGTATATGATAGTAGAGACGAATACACAGAACTCGATACAATGCCCATTATGTTCACTGTGTCATGGGCAGATCAAATAATAAGATTCGCTTTTTACGGTTACGACTACAGAACTTGACTCAGTGGTAAAAGCGTCCATGGAAGCAATGTGACCTTGGTAATTAACCCTTAACCCCACTGGCGTCTTAATTTGGACAAACGGTCACAGAGACCCCTTGAATATTTTTTATCACGTGAAGTTTCAATGTTGTATTATTCAATGACAGTTCTCCGAAAATTCCCCGCCCTGTCCACGGTCACTAGGGGACACCGATGGGCTTGGAAAGGCCGCCGTCCGTCGGATGGGACGTTAAGCCGTGACCCCGTGTGCGGGAGAGTTATACCCTGTACACGTTAAAGAACCCGCTGGATTGCCTTGACGGGAGGCTACCATCTGTCTCCCAATAGCTGTTCCAGTGAGTCCCCTCCCCCAACCTTCTCTGAGCCTTCGGGGTCCTTGTGACCTGGTCATTTAGCCCATGGTGTGCAAAAAAAGTGCCGCTCAGAGGTAAAACAACCCAACCCTCTTGTGAAATTAAACATATTCCATGTTTACTTAGGAAATTTTCTGTGACTGCTCTGCTATTATTATTTGAAGTAATGGCGGAATTAAAATCTCCGTCGATCTCACAGACCATACGAGAGGGTTAAAGAGTTAAGCAAAATGAGAACTATATTGGCAATTACATTGTATCAGCAATTTTTGTCAAGGTACTGTAAGCTTAATATGCAAAATATTGTCATTGGGTTGAAAAAAAAAAAGTAAAATTGTAAAAATAAAAACAATGCTCTTTTCGAACCCACTTTTGGGAAACTATCCTAATAGGTTGTTCTCATGGTGAACGGCAGACAATGGGCATCCGTAGAATTTTTTTCGGGGGGGGGGGGGGGCAAAGCTTGGAGACAAATAATTACATCAATAAATTTTTATTTAAATTTTTAGTTTTTTTTACAAGTGGATTATAGAATACAGTATTGCATCTTTTTACTCGATCCCGGGGGGGGAAGTGGCCCGTTTGGCCCCTTGTGCGGACGTCCATGACAGCAGATTTTTGGGGCGGGGGTGGCTCAGTCGGTAGCGCGCCAGGCTCGTAATCTGTAGTTCCCAGGTTCGAGTCCCAGCTGGGTCAGCGTTGAGATTTATCTCTGCAAAATTCCTCGCCCTGCCCACGGTCAGTAGGGGACACCGATAGTCTTGGAAAGGCAGCCGTCCGTCGGATGGGACGTTAAGCCGTGGCCCCGTGTGCGGGAGAGCCATACCCTGTGCACGTTAAAGAACACGCTGGATGGCCTTGACGGGAGGCTACCATCTGTCTCCCAACAGCTGTTCCAGTGGGTCCCCTCCCCCAACCTTCTCTGAGCCTTCGGGGTCCATGTGACCTGGCCATTTAGCCCATGGTGTGCAAAAAAGTGCCGCTCAGAGAAAAAAATAACCCAACTCAGAGAAAAATCATTCTCAGTGAAGATTACTATGCATTATAAACCAGAGAAAATAAAAACCTCCAACTGACACCCGAGCCGAACTGACACCCGAATTTTGCTGCACAATACGATAAATATTCGAAAAATATCTTCTTTTTCTCGCAGAACACAGGAAGAGAAAAAATGGAAGAGAATAAATCAAAGGGGCCCATGGTGCACAGGAAGAGAATAAATCAAAGATGTCTCTACATTCGTCCTACTTCCTGTTTGTAAAGAGTCCTATTGACCGGCTGCCTTCGATATGGTCAGTCATCCTGATTAAGAGAGGTGACGGTGGAGCCCTGCGGGGAGAGACCGAAGCCAATTCTACCTTTTTGGAACACAAAAGCGCTGCTCCACTTTGCAGTTGAGCATACGATTCGATTAGGTTGCGACATTTTTCACAAACTGTGGACGAAGTATCACGAGTTCATTTCGCGCGCATGTCGGCAAAGCGCTATTTCGTTTCGGCTGCAAAATTCTTGAATAATGCAAAAAAAAAAAATGAATAATTGAAAAATCTTAATATCCAAAACTAGATCGACGAAATGGAGGAAAAAGATGGACAATCAGGTTTAAAAGTTTTGCGTCCTCCATATTTTTGATTCTGAGTCCATATCTCAAGGATGACTTGGACCATTTAAAGCAAAGGAGGAGAGGAGGCTTGTCAAAACTTTTTTCCTTCACGCTGGGTTGGGTTGTTTTACCTCTGAGCGGCACTTTTTTGCACACCATGGGCTAAATGGCCAGGTCACAAGGACCCCGAAGGCTCAGAGAAGGTTGGGGGAGGGGACCCACTGGAACAGCTGTTGGGAGACGGATGGTAGCCTCGCGTTAAGGCCATCTAGCGTGTTCTTTAACGTGCACAGGGTATGGCTCTCCCGCACACGGGGCCACGGTTTAACGTCCCATCCGACGGACGGCGGCCTTTCCAAGCCCATCGGTGTCCCCTACTGACCGTGGGCACGGCGGGGAATTTTGCGGAGATAAATCTCAACGCTGACCCAGCTGGGACTCGAACCTGGGAACTACAGATTACGAGCCTGGCGCGCTACCGACTGAGCCACTCCCGCCCCCCTTCACGCTGGGAAGTTGAGTTATTTTACCTCGCAGCGGCACTTTTTTTTTGCAGAATCAGCTAAATGGCCAGGCCACAAGGACTCCAATGGATCAGAAGAGGATTCACCTGGCTGCTGTTAGGAGACAGGTGGACGCCTCCCGTCAAGACCATCCAACATCATCTTTAATGTGGACAGGAGGCCACGACTGGACGTCCCATCCGTTGGACGGCGGCGTCCCAAGCTCACCGGTCCCCTTTAAAAACAGCAAGGACACGATGGCCACAATGGGAAGAACCACGAGGTTGGGATATATTTACCTCTGAGCGGCAATTTTTTGCACACAATGGGCTAAATGACCAGGTCACAAGGACCTCGAAGTTGGATCCTTGTGACCAGTGGTTCCCTCCCCCAACCTCAGAAGGTTGGGGGAGGGGACCCACTGGAACAGCTGTTAGGAGACAGATGGTAGCCTCCCGTCAAGGCATTCAGCGTGTTCTTTAACGCGCACAGTGTATGGCTCTCTCACACACGGGGACACGGCTTAACGTCTCATCGGTATCCCCTACTGACCGTGGGCAGGACGGGGAATTTTGCGGATGATTACTGGGAGGTGTTCACAGAATTTAAAGGGGGCTACAGTCTCTGGGAGGAAAGTCGAGTGTTGAAGAAATCCTGTTGTAGAAGTTTGTTTTACCTGAAATGTAAAACTTGGTTTACACAACCCCTTAAAAAAATTGATTGCAGTTAAAATTCTGGGGTTTTCCTCTTTGAATCCCTACTACTACATTCAAAAGCTTCTCCATGAATCGATGGGCCACGGACAGGCCTTGCCTGCAGGTGGTCTGCATTCTCGTCCTCATGATGACGACGCCCCGGTACAGGGAGACCAGCAGAGGTGGTCGTTTACAAAACGCCGAAAGAATTTTAATTTCGGTTAATCTGTGAGAGAAAAACAGGACAGAATTAGAAACTGTTTAAATGGGGAAATCATCACACAAGGGATTTAACTGATTGAGTAAAGGAACTCTTAAATTTCTCTTTAGGTAGCTTCGAAATATTCGAAATGACACGTTTATTTTCCGCAGCAATTCTATAAACCAGCGTTTTTGAAACTGCGGGTCGTGACCTATTAGGGTTGGGTTGTTTTACCTCTGAGCGGCACTTTTTTGCACACCATGGGCTAAATGGCCAGGTCACATGGATCCCGAAGGCTCGGAGAAGGTTGGGGGAGGGGACCCACTGGAACAGCTGTTGGGAGACAGATGGTAGCCTCCCGTCAAGGGCATCCAGCGTGTTCTTTAACGTGCACAGGGTATGGCTGTCCCGCACTCGTGGCCGCGGCTTAACGTCCCATCCGACGGACGGCGGCCTTTCCAAGCCCATCGGTGTCCCCTACTGACCGTGGGCAGGGCGGGGAATTTTGCGGAGATAAATCTCAACGCTGACCCAGCTGGGACTCGAACCTGGGAACTACAGATTACGAGCCTGGCGCGCTACCGACTGAGCCACCCCCGCCCCTCGTGACCCATTAGTGGACTGTGAAATTAATTTAGTGGGTCGCGACCAGCATTTCTTTTAATGAAATAGAATAGAAAATATCAGAGCCTGGATCTCGAGATGAAATGTATTTCTTATTTGTGGATCTCGCTCTCAGAAAAAGTTTGAAAAACACTGCTATAGACAATGGTTGATCAGCCCCTGATAATATTATCCCTAAAGCGGGATTTATATTCGTAAATTCCATATAATATACTTTTATAATAGTGCTAATGTTTATACTATTCTCTGCTTGCCTTTAGCAGACGGCGGAATAAATAAAGGTATTAAATACACTGGTTTCCATAAATTAAGGAAAATCCCAATGTTAAGTCAATAGGAAGCTAAGGTCAAAGCTCTATAACTTCTAAAATAATATCGGACGGGGGTGGCTCAGTCGGTAGCGCGCCAGGCTCGGATTCTGTAGTTCCCAGGTTCGAGTCCCAGCTGGGTCAGCGTTGAGATTTATCTCCGCAAAACTCCTTGCCTTACCCACGGTCATTAGGGGACACCGATGGACTTGGAAGGGCCGCCGTCCGTCGGATGGGACATTAAGCCGTGGCCCCGTGTGCGGGAGAGCCATACCCTGTGCACGTTAAAGAACACACTATATGGCCTTGACGGGAGGCTACCAGCTGTTCCAGTGGGTCCCCTCCCCCAACCTTCTTAGAGCCTTCGGGGTCCATGTGACCTGGCCATTTAGCTCATGGTGTGCAAAAAAGTGCCGTTTTGAAAAATGTGATTGCAGATAAAGATCTTAATCGAATAAATCAATATCTCGATTTGCAACAATATTCGTTCAGTATTTTAATGAGTTACGGAAGTTTGAATATTTAACAACAGCAATGCCAGTCTTAAGAAATTTATACAAAACTGAAGAATAGTGAAAGAATTCTTTACACAAAGTTCTAAAATACAAACTTATTTTAATAAACACTTTGATACAATACTTATTACTAAGTTTTAATTAATTTCTGAAGTCAATTTTTGCGGCTGGCATTGTTATCACTAAACATTCAAACTTCCGTAACTCATTAAATACTGAACGAATATTGTTTAATATCGAGATATTGATTTATTTGATTGAGATCTGAGATCACATTTTTCAAAACAAAAAAACTTATTTTAGAAGTTAGAGAGCTTTGACGTTAGCTTCCCATTGACTTAACATAGGGCTTAACATAATTCCTTAATTTATGGAAACCAGTGTACTTTACGCAGAACACCCAACGATATTGGGCAGGGGTGGCTCAGTCGGTAGCGCGCCAGGCTCGTAATCTGTAGTTCCCAGGTTCGAGTCCCAGCTGGGTCAGCGTTGAGATTTATCTCCGCAAAATTCCCCACCCTGCCCACGGTCAGTAGGGGACACCGATGGGGTTGGAAAGGCAGCCGTCCGTCGGATGGGTCGTTAAGCCGTGGTCCCTTTTGTGGGAGAGCCATACCTTGTGCACGTTAAAGAACACGCTGGATGGCCTTGACGGGAGGCTACCATCTGTCTCCCAACAGCTGTTCCAGTGGGTCCCCTCCCCCAACCTTCTCTGAGCCTTCGGGGTCCATGTGACCTGGTCATTTAGCCCATTGTGTGCAAAAAAGTGCCGCTCAGAGGTAAAACAACAACAACCCAACGGTATCTGCTGCTTTATGTGGAACAACTGAAGATATCGGTAGCTATACGCGGAACACCTAACGAAATTTTTTCTGAAAAATTGGAATATACCGACTGTGTTCAAGTTCGTAATTTAAGCGTATTAACGCATTCCTGTGAAAACGATTTTGCAAATCGAATTAAATGCGTTTATTTCTGCTAAATTATTTAATTAATATTTAATAGCAGTATATTAAATAATTTTTCCTTAATGTAATCATTTTTAAATTTTTTTGAACAATTTAATCATTTCATTAAATCCGTTTATTTCTGTTAAATCTGCAAAAAGCTTAGTTGCAATGCTATCGATCTTTAATCGTGGCTTTACATTCGTGTCTCATGGTAATGTAATATAAAATGTTAATTAAGTATTCTGGAAAATGTGTAAAATTAAATTTTGAACTAACACTCTTAAGGGAATTATAAATATTGTTTGCATGTATCACGTATTGCCAATGAACCCAGGTTCGAGTCCCAGCTGGGTCAGCGTTGAGATTTATCTCCGCAAAATTCCCCGCTCTGCCCACGGTCAGTAGGGGACACCGATGGGCTTGGAAAGGCCGCCGTCCGTCGGATGGGACGTTAAGCCGTGGTTCCGTGTGCGGGAGAGCCCTGTGCACGTTAAAGAACACGCTGGATGGCCTTGACGGGAGGCTACCATCTGTCTCCCAACAGCTGTTCCAGTGGGTCCCCTCCCCCAACCTTCTCTGAGCCTTCGGGGTCCATGTGACCTGGCCATTTAGCCCATGGTGTGCAAAAAAAGTGCCGCTCAGAGGTAAAACAACCCAACGTTAAAGAACACGCTGGATGGCCTTGACGGGAGGCTACCATCTGTCTCCCAACAGCTGTTCCAGTGGGTCCCCTCCCCCAACCTTCTCTGAGCCTTCGGGGTCCATGTGACCTGGCCATTTAGCCCATGGTGTGCAAAAAAGTGCCGCTCAGAGGTAAAACAACCCAACGTTAAAGAACACGCTGGATGGCCTTGACGGGAGGCTACCATCTGTCTCCCAACAGCTGTTCCAGTGGGTCCCCTCCCCCAACCTTCTCTGAGCCTTCGGGGTCCGTGTGACCTGGCCATTTAGCCCATGGTGTGCAAAAAAGTGCCGCTCAGAGGTAAAACAACCCAACCCACCTGTGTGTGCTGCGGATTTCCTAGCCCCAATCTTCTCTGAGCCCTCGGGGTCTTGTGACCTAGCCATTTAGTCCATTGTGTGCAAAAAAAAGGCGACTCTCAGAAGTAAATAGCCCAACCCATTGTCAATGAATTAGTGGCCAACGAACAAAATGGAATTTTTTTTTTTGCTTTATGTTAATCACATTCTTTGACTCTGACCGGCTCAGGTATAAAAAATGCACGCATGTGCTTCAATGACGATGAGCAACTTTTTAGAGAAGTCTATTGAAAGACATCAGTGGCGTCACCCTTTCTCTTAAAGCAGTGTCTCGCAAACTTTTTTACTCTGCGGCACACTGAATCTAATTTTTTTTCCGCGGCACACCTAAAAAAGAATTTTTGATGGTTAGTAAAAAGAGGAAAATTGAAGTTTCGTTAAATGCATTTTATTTAAAATTTAAATGCTCTATATAATCTTTATTATATTTGTGCTTTGTTGAAGTCATCAGCCTGGTTTTAAGATAAGATAATTTTTATTTCAGATAATGTTTTACAGTATACAAAAACTTTTGAAGTCTCACAAGAGCAGGCTCGTTCGTGAGATCTCAATATAGAAACAATTTCAATTGAAAACATCAGTCGTCACATTGAATAATACACAAAAAAAACGAAAACAACTCAAAACAAAAAATTTCTAGTAATCCAGAAGTGTGAAAGTCAGAAACATTCAATATCCATGTTACATATAACAGTTATAGTAGATTAATGCAAAAAAGTTTCCACGTCATCCAGTTTCAAAATGTATTTCTTGAGAACTTTAGAAAACAAATGATAATTCGTGATATTTTTCATGCTGACTGGGAGATAGGAAAGAAATTTCGGTGCTAAATACAAATAATAGTGCCTAAAAATTTCCTTATGTAATGCAGGAATTTCATAATTTATGTTTTTATCTCGTCGTAATTGGTAATTATTCGTGTCAGTTTTAATGCTGTCATTTCTGAAGTAAAAGTATTTAATTATTTCGAAAAAATAATCGTAGCGTAAAGGCAAAATTCCTGCTTCTCGAAACAAAGGTAATGAAGGTTGCGTTTTTGTGTCTTTTGCAGCACTAAAAGTTGTTTAAAATTATTGAAATACATGCCTCCCCAAGATTTTATACCATATGTTAGTTGAGAATGGATTAATGCATAATATAGTGTACACATAAATTTAAATGAAACTAAATGTCTTACAAGATATAAACGGGCCAGGTTACGGATGACCTTTCTTTTAACCCATGTTACATGCACTTTCCAAGTTAGGCCTGCATCAATCCAAATACCTAAATATTTCACTGACGGCACAAAAGGAATTTGAGGACAATTACAGTGACTTTTCGATGAACAATTCGTATCATGATATTTCAATTTATTGCGGTGCAAAATATCTGTAGCAGAACTATTTTTCTTTAAGTAGAAATAAACTGCATTTGTCTTTGTCAGATTATTTGTTAAAAAATTACTCGTGGTCCAGTTTCTAATTAATTCTAGATCACTATTTGCTTGTTTAAAAATAATCGAAGAATCAGAACCAGTATATGTCAGGCAAGTGTCGTCAGCAAAAAAATAGTTAATTTACCTGTTAGATTAATGGAATCTAGATCATTAATGTAAATAATTGAAATTTGCTCTCGTTCTTTAATTCATAACTCGGTGTTTGTTTTAAATATTTGTCCATTCTATGGCTTGAAATAATCAAATATTAATACCAAAATTTGGAAAAAGCTTGATAAATACTTAAAAGATCCCAGTTGATAAAATCCGAGAGATTTTTATTAAAGCACGTCGATAGGTAACAGAGAAAAAACTTTTAATACACAAAATTTGATAATACAAGTCAAGTCAAAATAAAATCTTTGGAATATCTACTGTCAATTTGAAAATCTCTCGCGGCACACAGTTTGCGAGACACTGTCTTAAAGCAAGGCCTTTTCCCTTATTACTAATATTTTAGTGCCTTATTATAATGCTCATCATTTGCCTCCTTTAATAGCATCTAGCGAATCCTAAAAGAATAACGATGGAAAGTTAAGAAGCGGTAATTCTGGCTACTCGTCACCTCACCGAGAATGAAAAGTTCAACCACTGACACGACTTCTTTATCTGTCGCCTGCTCTTGGCCAGATTATAAGCAGTAAGTAGTAGTTTTTCTTCTTCGTTTCGTCTTCCACTTCAGTAACGACAGAGGAAAAAGAAAATCAAATTCAAGAGTGTTGCCATCGCCATGAAGTACGTTTCACGTGGCACTTTTCCCGCCTGATAGAATCGATCGAAGTTGAACTCCGACACCGGCAGGTGGCGCAGGATTTCTTACATTTTCAAACGTTTTTTTAGAAAGGTGCCATTTTAGACCAATCGTTGAATACCGTAGACTGGAAAAACTTGCTCAATAAGGCACTCTGGGTAATTTTTTTCTTTTCCTGATAAGCTTCGTTGGCTGCTAATGGCAACAGTTTGGAGCTCTTACGGATTTGGGTTGTTTTACCTCTGAGCGGCACTTTTTTGCATACCATGGACTAAATGGCCAGGTCACATGGACCCCGAAGGCTCAGAGAAGGTTGGGGGAGAGGACCCACTGGGACAGCCGTTGGGAGACAGATGGTAGCCTCCCGTCAAGGCCATCCAGCGTGTTCTTTAACGTGCACAGGGTATGGCTCTCCCGCACACGGGGCCACGGCTTAACGTCCCATCCGACGGACGGCGGCCTTTCCAAGCCCATCGGTGTTCCCTACTGACCGTGGGCAGGGCGGGGAATTTTGCAGAGATAAATCTCAATGCTGACCCAGCTGAGACTCGAACCTGGGAACTACAGATTTCGAGCCGGGCGCGCTACCGACTGAGCCACCCCCGCCCCCATTGTCGAGAGACTTCATTAGCAATTGTATCAGTAAGCACATGTCGAGTATGAAGATAACACTGTTTCTTCACTCCTGAACATCGCTAGCTAAAATAACGAAATCATCTCTTTGATCTTGATCACACGTTATCTGTGGAGAATTCTTGTAACGATTCAAAGGTAATCTTTAAATAGGAAAGATGACCAAGGTGATGCTGGCAGATTTCCTCTGTCTGATATCCCTTGCCATCAATGAAGAAAGAGGCATTGTCTTGTTCCTTATGCACATTAAAAAACACAGGATTGCTCTGGTGCAAACGTTTCATCTTATCTGTAACAGTGGGGGCGGGGTGGGGGGCTCAGTCGGTAGCGTGCCAGGCTCGTAATCTGTAGTTCCCAGATTCGAGTTCCAGCTGGGTCAGCGTTGAGATTTATCTCCGCAAAACTCCCCGCCCTGTCCACGGTCAGTAGGGGACACCGATGGACTTGGAAAGGACGCTGTCCGTCAGATGGGACGTTAAGCCGTGGCCCCGTATATGAGGGAGAGCCATACCCTGTGTACGTTAAAGAACACGCTGGATGGCCTTGACGGAAGGCTACCATCTGTCTCCCAACAGCTGTTCCAGTGGGTCCACTCCCCCAACCTTCTCTGAGCCTTCGGGGTCCTTGTGACCTGGCCATTTGGCCCATGGTGTGCAAAAAAGTGCCACTCAGAGGTAAAACAACCCAACACAACCTATCTGTAACAATTGTCCAGTGTGCACCCTTCCTCAACTTGTCCCCGAGCCTTGGGATCCTGGTCATTTTTACTCCTGGAACAGCAGCAAAATATTTTCTCGAGGATAAAGCAATTGAACGAATAATTTCATGCATATTTGTGTCTCACCAAAAAATAGTTGGCAATCCAAATGACATTGGGTGAAGGGAAAAAAAAAGGTCAATTATTCCGATAATTGCGAAATCGTTATGCACGAGACGAAGCAGAAAGCCACTGTAAACACTACGTCTTATCCGGGATTTGAACCCACGATCCTTATCAGCTGTGATAATGCACGATTAGCAATGGGATAATGAAGAATATGGGATGCTTCGTGATGCTGGACCTCGTGCAGCTGAGGGAAGATGGACAAAAAGCTTCGAGGAAGTGAAATTTCAAACAAAACATAATGAAGACAAATGTGCGTGGTGTTGCCAGTTAATCATTGTCAGTGGCGTCGTTTGTAGGTAGTGTTATTCAAGGAACGCCTTAGTTGCGTCTGCATCAAGGACAACATTTTCTTCTTTCTGTCATTAGAGGCAGATTGATCAAGCGAAGGACAGCTGACGTGATGACCACGGCAGATGAAAATTCGGACGATATTGAGCCATGTGCTTGCGGATCTCAGTTTTTGTCATTCTAGCTGAATATGTTGCCTCGAAAAAAAATTTCTCGGAGATCATTTGCATACTCTTTCTATTAAAGCGAAGCGCTTTCTAAATAAAGTAGATTTAGTGTTCTGACAAAATAATTATGCTTGCAGCGTTATAATTATTAATTTTGAATCGTCTGGGATGATATTTAAAGTGAAGATCTTTTTTCCTCCTCCCCCTTGCAAAACATTTTTTTTTTTAATTATGGGGAATTTGATATATCTCTTTTAAAGGAATAGCCCAGAATTTTTTGCACAGCTCTGAACGAATAATAACGGATCGTGAGTAATTAGCTTCGTTTCTCTTACTAGAAATTCCTCTCCTTGGGGCGGGGGGGTGGGGATCAGTCGGTAACGCGCCAGGCTCGTAATCTGTAGTTGCCAGGTTCGAGTCCCAGCTGGGTCAGCGTTGAGATTTATCTCCGCAAAACTCCCCGCCTTGCCCATGGTCAATAGGGGACACCGAGGGGCTTGAAATGGCCACCGTCCGTCGGATGGGACTCTAAGTCGTGGCCCAGTGTGCGGGAGAGCCATGTCCTGTGCACGTTAAAGAACACGCTGGATGATCCTTTATGGGAGCTTCCATCTGTCCAGTGGATCTACTTCTGCAAGCAATTCATTCTGTTCCTTTTGTAGATTATGATCGAACTCCGTTTCTCTCTTTGAAAGGCCAAAGTGGAGAAAGCAATTCATCTGGTTTCCTCTGCAGAATCAGATCCATCCTCTTGATCTCGCTCTGAATGGGCAGGGTGAAGAAGCAATTCATCTGGTTTCCTCTGCTGAATCAGATCCATCCTCTTGATCTCGCTCTGAATGGGCAGGGTGAAGAAGCAATTCATCTGGTTTCCTCTGCTGAATCAGATCCATCCTCTTGTTCTCGCTCTGAATGGGCAGGGTGAAGAAGCAATTCATCCGATTCTCTCTGCAGACGCGGATCCGACCTCCCACAGACTTATGTTTGCGTGGATAGGCTGGTGGTCCTCTCTTGTCGTGTCTCGTGGTCTACGAAGTGTCAGAGTGACTCGTGGCGCTGCAAAAGAGAAATGGGGTCGACGCAGAAATGAATGGCATTAGTAGCAGACCCCCAAGGTAAAAGTCGACCTGCCCCTTTGTCACAGCGAAGTCCTTCAAGGCTGCTTCCACTCGGATTCTCTCTCGCGCTCACTGATGCCTGTGATCCTCGGCAACGGGCTGCTGTAACGTTGACCTCCGACCTAGCCCACGGCCAGGTGTCGGCAGGCATGCCAAACAGATGCCACCTGTTAGGCGATGCGCTCGGAGAAACAATTCCATCGCGCGCAGAAGATCAACACGAGACAACATGGTATCGTGATTCATCGGGGGGGGGGGGGGGTTGTTTTACCTCTGAGCGGCACTTTTTTGCACACCATGGGCTAAATGGCCAGGTCACATGGACCCCGAAGGCTCAGTGAAGGTTGGGGGAGGGGACCCACTGGAACAGCTGTTGGGAGACAGATGGTAGCCTTCCGTCAAGGACATCTAGTGTGTTCTTTAACGGGCACAGGGTATGGCTCTCCCGCACACGGGGCCACGGCTTAACGTCCCATACGACGGACGGTGGCCTTTCCAAGCCTATCGGTGTCCCCTACTGACCGTGGGCAGGGCGGGGAAGCATTTCGACGAACTGCTTTTGATGTCGACGATGAACGTCTGCCATCGAAGCAGATTCAAATCATTCCAGAGTTTACAAACGAAATGGAGACTACAGTTTATTGGAACTAAAAATATTGAAATACAGATGGACGGTATTAGGTGTGGTTTTTTTTACTTGTGGTTTTATCGGATGGAATTCTCACGCAATAGCACCGCATTAAATGGGTAAAGTTTAAAAAGAGAAATTATTTTGAATTATATGGCGTATAAACGGACAGGCTCCTGTCAGACCTCTGTGGCAAGCAGCTGCTTGAGGGGGAAGTTTATTTTATTCGGAATAGATTGATTAGTATCAACGTTCATTGGCCGATGGAGCAACATTGAATATGAGCTGGGCCCAGAGCTGTATTATCCAATAGGCACAATAGGTACAGTCGCTCAAAAAAATATCCGAACACTGTGATTGATTACAGAATTTAGAAAAAAAAATCTGGCAACGATTTATTCAGAAATTAGTGATCTGGTAACCTTCGTGTACGTAATTCGTCACTAATTCTAAAAAAAACGTTGCCAGATATTTTTTCTGAATTCTGTAATCAACCATAGTGTTCGGATATTTTTTAATATATATAATACGTATGAATATATAATGCAATGAATATGGAGCGTGTGCAGTTACCGTTCACAGCAAACTGGAGCGGTTGCGGTTAATGTTCACAGCACATTGGATCGTGTGATCTCACAAAGACCTGGATCGTGTGGGCTCACTCACGGAAATATTGAGCGTGTGCAGTTACCGTTCACAGCAAACTGGAGCGTGTGCAGTTGCTGTACACGCTCCAGATATTTTTCCTGAACTCTGTAATCACGTGACACGAAGGTTGCCTGATCACTAATTTCTAAAAAAAAAATCGTTGCCAGATATTTTTTTCTGAATTCTGTAATCAACCATAGTGTTCGGATATTTTTTTGAGCGACTTATTGTGACTTGGGCCTACGAAAAAAAAATATTAATCGTGTTTGTTTTTTCATTTGCATTGTAAAAATGTAACAAAGATCGCTTCTTGAATAAATAACGGTCGAATTAGCTGTTAAAGGCTGTTAAACGCTGTTTTGGTATCCGAGCAAAATTAGTCAAAATAATTTTGATATCCCATCTACCAGCCAAAATAGATGCACATATCAAAATGCATTCGTCAAAGAGCGTACGAAACACAAGGGCCTTAATCCTGCTCTGGCAAGACTCCGTGGCAAGTAGGATACCTAAAGAGTAATATTTATACATATTTGTTAAATAAATTATTGCTAACTGGTGACTATGGAGCCCTGCAGTTCGTGGAATACCCCCGAAAAGCTCCTTGGTATCATAAACCAATATAAATATTTTTTTGTCTATATAATGCGAGTAAATGGAAGATGCAAAGACAGTTTTCTGACACTCCTATGTTACTAACATTCTATTTATTACTATTAATTATTTAACAAGATCATATCTTTCTCTAACAAATTTCTGTTATTTTAAATAGCAAACTCAACTATTCTCATCTTTAAGAAGTGGATTTTTTTTCCTCTTTTCTGCAGAAAGTTTTGTACAAATGAAGCACAGCAAACGGAAAGACAACGAGAATACAACAGTTGTTGACATCATCAGTTCCTTTCCTATTGTTCCTCATCCGTTGCCAAGGAAACGGAGGTCTGTGTCTCGTGAATTGCACCTCGAGGTCCTCGTCGTCGCTGACAACAAGATGGCCAGGTACCATGGAGACAACCTTCGTCACTACATCCTCACTCTTATGTCCACGGTAATTCCTCTTTTGGCAGCTACTTCACTAAACATGGCGTGTAGAGGATTCGTTGAAACTGATGAAGGTGTGTGCGTGCGGGGGGGGACTCATTTGTTGGGTAGGGTTGGCTCGTCGTTTAACACGTCAGGCTCATGTTATAGAAGACTCGAATCTGAATTCTTCCAGGGTTGAGATTTCTCTCCACTAAACCCAACTCGGTAAGAATAGGCCCGTAGGTGGGCTTGAAAATATCTCCCACAATCGAATGGGGCAGGGTGGCTCAGTCGGTAGCGCGCCAGGCTCGTAATATGCAGTTCCCAGGTTAGAGTCCCAGCTGGGTCAGCGTTGAGATTTATCTCCGTCCTGCCCATGGTCAGTAGAGGACACCGATGGGCTTAGAATGACCGCCGTCCGTCGGACTGGACGTTAAACCGTGGCTCCATGTGCTGGAGAGTCATACCCTGTGCACGTTAAAGAACACACTGGATGGCCTTGACGAGAGGCTACCATCTATCTCCCAACAGCTGTTCCAGTGTACCACTAAAAGTGGCTGGAGTAGATGAGAGAAATCTCGTGCTATCCCTTTTCAGTCAACTCTGAGAAAAACAACTTCCACTCGCTTAAAAATGCCGCGTTTCTTATTGCCCATTTAACGTGAACTAAATACAACCTGTGACCTGGCCATTTAGCCCATGGGGGCAAAAAAAGTGCCGCTCAGAGGTAAAACAACCCCAACCAATCGAATGGGATGTTAAGCTGCGGTCCTATGCACGATAGCCATCCCCTACGCACATTAAAGAACATACTGGATAGCTTTGACGGGAGCCTCCCCCCCCCCCCATCTGTCTCTTAACTGCTATCCAGGGGATCTCCCTCCCAGTTCTGGTACCTTGGGGTCCTTGTGACCTGACCATTTAGATTATTATGTGCACTGGAGCTAATAGCAAAACTGAATGTGTATCATGTGCAGACGACATCCGTAAAACGTAAAAGTTCTTTTTTATTGAAAAATGTTCAATTATTTTTATTTATTTTTTTAGTCCTAGTGTGTGGAAATCATCCAAGCGCAATTAACTGCTCAAAAAACATTCATACACAGTAACACTTCTTCGACACCAACTATCCAAACACAGCAACATTTCTCGGACACAAACCATTCAAACACAGTTAATAATAATAAATAAATCCCCCCTCAAGCAGCTGCTTGCCACAGAGGTCTGGCAGGAGCCTGTCAGTTTATAGGCCACAGTAGAAGATCTGAGAGGATGGCAGGACCTCAGCAGAAAAACGACACAAACATCCATGCCTTACCCGGGGCTCGAACCCAGGTCTCGTAGATCAGTAGCCAAGCGCGCTAACCACTCGGCCACGGGACGGCACAGTTAAACTGTCCTTCAATCCACAAACACCTTTTGAGGTTCTTGACCTGCCGATTTAGCACACCGAGCAGTTAAAAAAAAAAACCCTTTCACTGATAAGACAATTAGCCAGAATTTAGATCTTGTAATGACACGTAAGGACTTATCAATGCAAATTAATATTCCAAATTATGCACTCATCCTAAGTCGATGTTTGGAGAATGTTCAACTCTCTGGATTAAAATAAGCCCTCCGGTTTCTACCACGGAAAAGGAGAGCGCGCCAGTTCGGAGCGATCTCATCCCTTCCAGCTTCTACCAAGAAAAAGGGTTTCGAAGCGATCTGCGGCAGCTCCCGAAGGGCGATCGCAACTGATGACATGTTGAGGCGAAGTCAACAGATTCACCCTAAGATCAAATGGCATTTGACATTTTTTCCTTCGCTACCTCAATGAGCGAATGACACGCGAAGGTCAAGCGGCCAATGCGGCTCTTCTTTTCCCACGGAGTGTTCCTCTGTCCGTTTCCCACGCCCGTTTCCATTAATGGCGCGATCAACACAATTGTCGTCGTCTTTTCTCGTCTCGACAGCTCCGACGGACGCTCGAGGCGTGATGGCCGATTTCCGCCCGCAGTGCAAGGTGACACCAGCGGCGTGCGTGCGGGGCCCTGTGGCCGACGACGCATTAGGACAATTGTCGGCGTTTTGCAGCTGGTCACCGGTACTTCACCTCGTGACCGGACGGAAAAAGTCTTTTTGCATCCTGCAGAGAGACAATCTCAAGGTCACAAATGCCCTTCAGAGAAAGTAAATTGCACATTCTTCGCCCTACTGGCACACTTACCCTTCCTGATGTGCTGGGGCGGGAGTGGCTCAGTCGGTAGCGCGCCAGGCTCGTAATCTGCAGTTCCCAGGTTCGAGTCCCAGCTGGGTCAGCGTTGAGATTTATCTCCGCAAAACTCCCCGTCCTGCCCACGGTCAGTAGGGGACACCGATGGGCTTGGAAAGGCCGCCGTCCGTCGGATGGGACGTTAAGCCGTGGCCCCGTGTGCGGGAGAGCCATACCCTGTGCACGTTAAAGAACACGCTGGATGGCCTTGACGGGAGGCTACCATCTGTCTCCCAACGGCTGTTCCAGTGGGTCCCCTCCCCCAACCTTCTCTGAGCCTTCGGGGTTCATGTGACCTGGCCATTTAGCCCATGGTGTGCAAAAAAGTGCCGCTCAGAGGTAAAACAACCCAACCCTTCCTGATGTGCTATTTTAATCTATTCCCGTTCTGGAATTCACCATATCGAAAGAACATCGGTGTCTCCTACTGACTGTGGGCGGGGAATTTTGCGGAGATAAATCTCA
Source organism: Ryuthela nishihirai (assembly GCA_038380435.1). Classification (NCBI taxonomy): domain Eukaryota; kingdom Metazoa; phylum Arthropoda; class Arachnida; order Araneae; family Heptathelidae; genus Ryuthela; species Ryuthela nishihirai. The sequence continues at coordinate 58,664,232 of JAWZYU010000020.1, forward strand.
GCGCTGACCCAGCTGGGACTCGAACCTATGAACTACAGATTACGAGCCTGGCGCGCTACCGACTGAGCCACCCCCACCCCCTATTATTTCTTCGCAAAATTTCCCCGCCCTGCCCACGGTCAGTAGGGGACACCGATGGGCTTGAAAAGACCGCCGTCCGTCGGATGGGACGTTAAGCCGTGGCCCCGTGTTCGGGAGAGCCATACCCTGTGCACGTTAAAGAACACGCTGGATGGCCTTGACGGGAGGCTATCATCTGTCTCCCAACAGCTGTTCCAGTGGGTCCCCTCCCCCAACCTTCTTGGGCGGGGGTGGCTCGGTCGGTAGCGCGCCAGGCTCGTAATCTGTAGTTCCCAGGTTCGAGTCCCAGCTAGGTCAGCGTTGAAATTTATCTCCGCAAAATTCCCCGCCCTGCCCACGGTCAGTAGGGGACACCGATGGGCTTGGAAAGGCCGCCGTCCGTCGGATGGAACGTTAAGCCGTGGCCCCGTGTTCGGGAGAGCCATACCCTGTGCACGTTAAAGAACACGCTGGATGGCCTTGACGGGAGGCTATCATCTGTCTCCCAACAGCTGTTCCAGTGGGTCCCCTCCCCCAACCTTCTCTGAACCTTCGGGGTCCATGTGACCTGGCCATTTAGCCCATGGTGTGCAAAAAAGTGCCGCTCAGAGGTAAAACAACCCAACGTTAAAGAACACGCTGGATGGCCTTGACGGGAGGCTACCATCTGTCTACCAACAGCTGTTCCAGTGGGTCCCCTCCCCCAACCTTCTCTGAACCTTCGGGGTCCTTGTGACCTGGCCATTTAGCCCATGGTGTGCAAAAAAGTGCCGCTCAGAGGTAAAACAATCCAAAACCCCCTATTAAACTTTGAGTTTGCAGGCGAACTCTTTCACACTAAGGCCCACTGATTGTCTTACAGAAGAAGTATCCCATCTGCCCTTAACTTCTCCCCAGTGGGTTCCCTTCTTAACCTTCTCCTCAGACGTTTGAAGTTCTTCTGAACTGATCATTTCAGCCCATTGACAGCAAAAAGGTGGTGACCAGGAAAAAACAATGTTTTAAATCTTTAAAGTTTCTCTGAAGGTGGTTACGGGGGTCGGACTGAAACTTGCCAGAATCATTCACCCTCGAGAAAATCTGCAGGAGAAGAGAGATCTTATATTTGCATTTTAAAATTAAAGTCAAATTCTGTGAAATAAAATTAATCTAGGTAATAAACAGATTTTTATACCGTTTTAATTTCGTTTCTCTAGGTGGCTCTGATTTACAAAGATCCCAGCATTGGAAACAACATCAACATCGCTGTCGTCAAAGTTGTCATCATGAATGAGCACGAGGTAAGTTTTGACCTTTCTATTCTAGAATCTTCTTCAGTGAGAAGTAACAACGAAAGTGAATAAAATAAAAAAAAATACCCCCTCAAGCAGCTGCTTGCCACAGAGGTCTGACAGGAGCCTGTCAGTTTACGTGCCACAGTAGAAGATCTGAGAGGATGGCAGGACCTCAGTAGAAAAACGATACACACATCCATGCCTTATCCGGGGCTCGAACCCAGGTCCCTTAAATCAGTATCCAAGCGCGCTAACCATTCGGCCATGGGACGGCTGAAAAAAAAACAAAAACCTCAAGCAGTTGTTTGTTACAGAGGTCTGACAGGGGCCTGTCAGTTTACATGCCAAAGTAGGTCTGAAAGGATGGCAGGACCTCAACAGAAAAAACAACACGCACAACCATACCTTATCCGAGGCTCGAACCCAGGTCCCTTAGATCAAGTATCCAAGCGCTCTAACCACTCGGCCACGGGACGGCAAGTGAATAAAGGCTATAATAATTACAAAAGATATAATGGGTTGAAAACCCTCTTCATTACCACCGCTACCAAATATTTCTGTGTGGAAAAAATGTTAGGAAAGTTGTGCTTGATCACCCCCCCTCCCCTCTGAGACTGTGCGACTAACCCTTCAATAGCTGCCACAGATGATAGTTTGATTGACAGTGATTGTCAAGTCTGTGTTCTGTGGGAGCTATCAAAGCGTCAACTGCGCAGTCGCATTGTCTCAACAGGATCTTCCATTCGTGCTACGTCACTGAAAATATACAGACGAAACTGAATAGTTAGGTGATATACGCTTCTTGCTTATGTAAATGGTAAGACATTCTGATAACGGAATCCAGGCTCACAATTCGATGTTCTCAGGTTCGACTCTCAATGGCGCTGGGGTGGAGGTGGCTCAGTCGGTAGCGCGCCAGGCTCGTAATCTGTAGTTCCCAGGTTCGAGTCCCAGCTGGGTCAGCGTTGAGATTTATCTCCGCAAAATTCCCCGCCCTGCCCACGGTCGGTATGGGACACCGATGGACTTGGCTAAAGACCGCCGTCCGTAGGATGGGACGTTAAGCCGTGGCCCCGTGTGCGGGAGAGCCATACCCTCACATTAAATAACACACTGGATGGCCTTGATGGGAGGCTATCATCTGTCTCCCAACAGCTGTTCAAGTGGGTCCCCTCCCCCAACCTTCTCTGAGCCTTCGGGGTCCATGTGACCTGGCCATTTAGCCCATGGTGTGCAAAAAAAGTGCCGCTCAGAGGTAAAACAACTCACGATGAATGGCCTCGTCGGGAGACTTTTATCTGCCTTCTTACATTAACTGTTGTGTATCCAGCGGATTCCCGCCTCCAGTTTTCCTTGCGACCTGGCCGTTGTGTGCGAGAAACGTGTCGCTCAGACGTAAAACAACTCGACAAAATATTTTGATGACACTTCTCTGGAGGTCACTTCATTTATTCTGCATTATTTTGATTTCATCGCCCAGTCTCTTGTAACTAAAAATAGCAGCTCTTACAAAAGTTTTTGTCTCCATTTCAGGACCGTGACGTCATCCATTCTAGTGCCCCAGTCACCTTGCGCAAGTTCTGCAGCTGGCAACAGCGCATCAATCATAATGATGATCGTCATCCTTATCATCACGACACGGCCATTTTGATTACGAGGTGAGGAAGATGAGCGATTTTTGTTCATTTCAGTAACGTTTTCGCTGAACTATATGTCAAGAGTTAATTTATGCCATTGGATTATTATCATTGGATTATTTTCAGTTCTCATCCCAATGAAGGATGCAGCAGCTATAGAATATTATTAAATATTTATACATATAATTATATATTATATATTTATATTGAAAATGTTTAATTTTTATTCACGATTTCTTTAAAAAACAAGAGTCAGGGGTTTGTTAGTCGTCAGCCCGCCAAGATAATCATCCGATCTTCCACTTTTTCTCTCTTTTAACTATATCCTGATCCCAGGGGCGGGGTTGGCTCAGTCGGTAACGTGCCAGGCTCGTATCTGTAGTTCCCAGGTTCGAGCCCCAGCTGGGTCAGCTTTGAGATTTATCTCCGCAAAATTCCCGTCCCTGCCCACGGTCAGTAGAGGTCACCGATGGGCTTGGAAAGGCCGTCAGTGTCCGTCGGATGGAACGTTAAATCGTGGCCCCGTGTGCGGGAGAGCCATACCCTGTGCACGTTAAAGAACACGCTGGATAGCCTTGACGGGAGGCTACCATCTGTCTCCCAACAGCCCTGTATTTTGGTGTTCTTGCAAAAACGCAAAACAGGGGGAGTGCTCATTTTCCTTCAGAAAATGAAATGAGGATTGACTCAATAGACAACATTGCATGTAACTAACCCTTCACTGAGAGACTGGATGAAGGAAGACTCGGTCGATAAACAGTACGAATAATGAAAGAGCAAATCAAAAATAATGGAACTATTAATTACGTTTATTGACATAATTAGCCGTCCCGTGGCCGAGTGGTTAGCGCGCTTGGCGACTGATCTACGAGACCTGGGTTCGAGGGGGCGGGGGTGGCTCAGTCGGTAGCGCGCCAGGCTCGTAATCTGTAGTTCCCAGGTTCGAGTCCCAGCTGGGTCAGCGTTGAGATTTATCTCCGCAAAATTCCCCGCCCTGCCCACGGTCAGTAGGGGACACCGATGGGCTTGGAAAGGCCGCCGTCCGTCGGATGGGACGTTAAGCCGTGGCCCCGTGTGCGGGAGAGCCATACCCTGTGCACGTTAAAGAACCCGCTGGATGGCCTTGACGGGAGGCTACCATCTTTAAGCCGTGGCCCCGTGGGCGGGAGAGCCATACCCTGTGCACGTTAAGAACACGCTGGATGGCCTTGACGGGAGGCTACCATACAGCTGTTCCAGTGGGTCCCCTCCCCCAACCTTCTCTGAGCCTTCGGGGTCCAAGTGACCTGGCAATTTAGCCCATGGTGTGCAAAAAAGTGCCGCTCAGAGGTAAAACAACCCAACCCATAAAGCTGTTTGATTACCGCCAAAATAGATTCTGAGAAAACGTCACTTCAGGAATCTTCTTCTTCTTCCTCCTCCTCCTCCTCCTTTTTGCTACGGGAGTGGCCGAAAGATTAACGAGTCCGATTCGGCGCCGGAGGGTAGAAGCGCAAGTTATGATATCCCCTCACCCCGCCTCACCCATCACCCTTCGCAAAATCATCTTTGGGTTTTTCTAAGAGTAAGGTTGAGGTGAGCCCCGCATTTCGTGGGCTGAGTCCATCATTAATTTTGATTGATCTTTGTGGGGCAACGACATTTGAAAAGAACGGAATTTCTCACCAAACCATTCGATGGCTTTCTTTTTCGTCAAGATTTCAAAATTACGCGACTCACCCAACTCGTTTGGTATTTGATCTTTCCACTTAGCTTAAGGTAGGTCTTTTGGTTTAAAAAACGTAAAAATCCTGTCTCACTTTAGAGCAGATCTAAAAAAAACATTTCAGGTGTAATTTTTA